>SJYA01001171.1:2473032-2551614 GCA_006410615.1 Neotragus moschatus | reverse complement strand
CCCCAATCCCTCCCAGGATCAAGGTCTTTTCCAATGAGTCAACTCTTCGCATGAGGTGGCCAAAGTATTGGAGTTTCAGTTTTAGCATCAGTCCTTCCAGTGAACACCCAGGACTGGTCTCCCTTAGGATGGACTGGTTGGATCTCCTTGCAGTCCAAGGGACTCTCAAGAGTCTTCTCCGGCACCATAGTTCAAAAGCGTCAATTCTTCAGCACTCAGCTTTCTTTTATAGTCTAACTCTCACATCCATAAATGACCACTGGAAAAACCATAGCCTTGACTAGATGGACCTTTGTTTGCAAAGTAATATCTCTGCTTTTCAATATGCTATCTAGGTTGGTCATAACTTTCCTTCCAAGGAGTAAGCGTCTTTTAATTTCATGGCTGCAATCACCATCTGCAGTGATTTTGGAGCCCCTCAAAATAAAGTCTGACACTGTTTCCACTGTTCCTCCATCTATTTCCCATGAAGTTGTGGGACCAGATGCCATGATCTTCTTTTGCTGAATGTTGAGGTTTAAGCCAACTTTTTCACTCTCCACTTTCACTTTCATCAAGAGGCTTTTTTTAGCTCCTCTTCACTTTCTTCCATAAGGGTGGTGTCATCTGCATATCTGAGGTTATTGATATTTCTCCCAGCAGTCTTGATTCCAACTTGTGATCTCTTGGATAGTTTTGATTAAAACAAGGCTAAGTGAAGTCATTCAGTCGTGTCTGACTCTGCGAGCCTATGGACTGTAACCTACCAGCCTCCTCCATCCATGGGATTTTCCAGGCAGGAATAGTGGAATGGGTTGCCATTTCCTTCTCCAAGGGATTTTCCCAACCAAGGGATCAAACCTGGGTCTCCAGCACTGCAGATAGACTCTTTACCAGCTGAGCCACCAGGGAAACCAAGGCTAGATATGGTTAAAACGTAAATCTGTTTTTAAAACATTAAGTAAATATAGTTATGCCAGGTTAGAAAAAATAGTGGCTTAGACGGTAAAGAATCTGCCTGCAATGTAGGAGACCCCGGTTCAGTCCCTGGGTTGGGAAAATCCCTTGGAGAAGGGAATGGCAGCCCACTCCAGTGTTCTTGCTTGGAGAACCCCATGGACAGAGGAACCTGATGGGCTACAGTTTGTGGGGTTGCAATGAGTTGGACATGACTGAACGACAATAACACACTTACACAAATAACCGAGGTTTGGGAAACAAGATTCAGAGCAGTATCATTTTAGGACTTCCCTGGTGGCTCAGACAGTAAAGCGTCTGTCTACAATGCAAGAGACCTGGGTTCAATCCCTGGTTCGGGAAGATTCCCTGGAGAAGGAAACGCAACCCACTCCAGTACTCTTGCCTAGAAAATCCCATGGATGGAGGAGTCTCATTTTAATGTGCATATTCAGTCAGTGAAGTTTTTATTAAAATGCAGATTCTGACTCAGGAAGTCTGTGGTGAGACTGAGATTCTTTCTGCTTTTCTAACAAGCTCTCAGTTGCTGCTGGTGGTTTGGCAACTGCATTTTGAGCTGCAGAGATGCTGAATTGTGCTGAGTGTGGGTAATTTAGATTACCTGTATCTTACATTACCTAAACTGATCAGGGAATCAGATTATCTAACGGAGATAATCTGGTTAAAATGCAGATTCTCAGGTTCCAAGCCTCAAAAACCTGATTCCTCATAAGGGCGTAAGGCCCAGGGTTTTCCTTATTTGATAAATACCCTCCAGTTTTTCAGATGTGGGTGATGTGGGGGCCACGCTGGAAGAAAGGACTAGAACAGGGACTAGAACAGACCCAGCTTAACTGGGAGCAATACCGTCCCTCTTCATCTCCAAGGAGAGTCCTTGTCTACCTGTCCTGCAGGCTAAGCCTCTTTGGAAGTTTTATTTCATAACCATGTAATTAGTAATCTGTACCCTTGAAGAGCTCAGATATACTCACCCTCACTGAGAGAGAGACGCTGCCTAACCCTGGAGCTGTGGGACTCAGGGCTCATCCCTCTTGAGAAGTGGCCCAAGGAAGTCATGTTGGTTATTTGAAATGTCACTGATAAGCTGAGGTTAAGAAACAAAACAGCGGAGAAAATACTGACCATGAGCCAGAAAGGGATTTCAGCTACATTTTCATCTAGAAGAATTATGAGGACGGGGGCTTCTCCTCAGGGAATTATAGAATATTTGAGTCGGAAGGGCTTTTCTTTCAACCCCTTTATTTAACAGAAGTAAATGAAAAGTGATAAGGTGGCTGTGGGGAACGCCTTGCAGGAGAAGTCAGTGGGACCCCGCCAGCTTTGATTGCCGGGTGGATGTGGGTACCAGCCTGCCCAGATGAGCACTCTTCTGAATGCCCGCTGGCTGAATGCCTCTGCCTTGGCTGGACACGGAGTGAGTCACTGCTCAGCTGTCACTAGTGAGGCCTGAATTTCTGGTCCTTAACCACCCACTGCCACTCCTCCTCCATTCACACCCCCAGCTCCCTGTCTAGAGCCTTTATTGTAACCGATTTATGGCTTTGGGGAAAACTGGCTTCCCATATTTCTTTAAAATTTTATAAGTGTTTTCCCTAACCTCAGTCACTTATTTTATATTTATTAGTTAGAATTCTTCTATTGACTTCCCAGGTGGCTCAGACGGTAAAGCGTCTGCCTCCAATGTGGAATCTTCCTGAGTCGGGAAGATCCTCTGGAGAAGGAAATGGCAGCCCATTCCAATACTCTTGCCTGGAGAATCCCATGCACAGAGGAGCCTGGCAAGCTACAGTCTATGGGGTCACAAAAAGTCGGACACGACTGAGCAACTTTAAGTGCAAGTGTATTCTTCTATAAGGAAAAGCATTTTCTTATCTCTTCTCAGAAACCAAAGGATATTTATTGGTGGGAATGCGGTGGGGAGGGATTACTATCTGTGTAAGACTAAAACAGAATAGTGACATTTAGCAAAATTATTCCAGACTCACCAAGGCTACATCTGCTGGCTGATGGAGAAAGGGTAGCTGGCGAACAGAAGGGGTAGGTGGCCAACGTTGTCTGTATTTCAGTTCGCATGCTTTGAGAGAAGATTCTCAGGGTGGAGAGGAATTGGCTGAGTATATATATAAACACGTTTATTTATGGCAGTATGAATTCAGCATTCTTATTTTATTCAGTGGCTTAAAATCCATTCTTATTTTGAAATGTTTAATCATAATGTATAATGTACAGTAATTTAGTAGAATTTTGGTTCTGTTAAACCACTCTTTAGAAAGCAAAATCTGTTATGGGATGTAAAAAGTTAATTTACTCAGTTTTAAAAGCGACATTTGGGGGCGTGTGTTCGCGCAGAGACAGCCTTGGAGCGGTAGACCAATGCCATCGGCGGGTGACCTGCCTCGCGTTGTTTTGTTCGCCAGCCCATAGGATGCCAGCCCCGCAGTCAGAGCAGGCATCGCCCCCTCCACGAACCGCGCGGGGCTCCGGGGGCGGTGCTGCCCAGGGCGGGCAGAGGAGGGCGGGGAGCGACCTGCGTCGCGCGTCCCGGGACCGCCCCGCCGCTTCCCTCTCTGAGCGCTCGGCTTCGGCTGCAAACTGAAACCGCGGGGGCCGAGCGCAATCGGGAATGCAAACGTCCCGCAAGCCCGGCTGAAGTCTCCAGGGCCCCGAAGCCCGACGCAGAGTGAGTACTGATTTCGGCCGCTTGTTCCCGAGGCTGCGGCGGCTTCCCGGGCCGGCGGGCGCCCAGCGCCTGGACGTGCGCCCCGACCAGTCCCTTGACCTTTAAGATCCATCTCCTTCCAGTGGGTTCTAAGCTCCCTTGTGTTACTTGCCGACCCCTCCTCCCTGTCGGTGCCGCAGTGGCTGGCTGCTGGACTGGGAATGAATCTGGTGATCGTTCAGGGTAGCGTTCCAAAACCAGGGATTTGTGTGACCTGGAAAAAATGCTGAAAGACAAAAAAGAAAGAGCAGCAGCTCTGTGGATTCGGTTTGGCCCTGTGATCTTTAGGATTAGACCCCGTCTTCTCCCCGCGCCCTGCCCCCTCCGCCGTGGTGACCTCCGTTTTAGAGAATGACCTCACTGTGTGTAACCTCTCCGGGACTGGTGATGGAAAGGAGGCCTGGCGTGCTGCGATTCATGGGGTCGCAAAGAGTCGGACACAACTGACCGACTGAACTGAACCTCTCCGTGTACCTGATAACATGCTGGGTGTGGCGTGGCCGATGTTGTGACTTGTTTTGGTTCTGTTTCCTTGAACACAACCTGAGGCTGTGGTCGGATGACATCACAAAGAACGGTGTTTAGTACCTGTCTTTCAAGAATGCAAAATGTTTTCGTGGAGATTTGACTGTCTCTTCTGCGCTCTTAGGGTGGTCCTGTGCCTCAGTTATAAACGCTACCGGTCTGGTTCTTATTCCCATTTGACAGCTTGAGAAAAGGAGGCTGAGAGTTTAAGAAGGGTCCTCCAAGGGTGGGACCTTGGGACCTCTGACTAGTACCCTGGGGAATCCACCTGTACCTACATCAGAGGAATGGGACTGCCTAATTGGCAGTTCTGGAAAGTTCCTGTTATATGAGATGTTTTCGAGAGGGAGAACCTCTGCATTGCAGGGAGGGTCAATAAGGAGTGGCACCTGCTGTTTAAAGCTGGCAAGTTTATTTTCTAATGAAGAGTGCCTCTTCCTGACATGTTATTTGTGGAAACAATTTAACTTTTTGCACGCTGATTTTTCAGTATCTAAAGGATATATATTGCTGGGAATGCAGTGGGGAGGAGATTGCTGCCTGTGTAAGATTAAAACAGAATAGTGACATTTAACAAAATCATGCCAGACTAGCCAAGGCTACATCTGCCGACTTGGAGAAGGGGTAGCTGGCCAATAGCAGTGAGGATAGAGCGGGAATCCTGGTACAGGCAGCAAGAACCCTTGATGACTGTTTTTTTAAAAAAAAAGTGAACTTTGCAGACTGCCTGGTGTGTTTATGAAGCAGTGCCTTCAAGTATAAACAGTGTCTGTTTCAGTTCTCATGCTTTGAGAGAAGATTCTCAGTGCGGAGAGGAGTTTATTAGTGATCGGTTAGGTTTCTTGATTGTCCATGAACTGGCTGAGTATAATTCTTCTCTCAGCAATGAAGGTTTAAAAGAGAACAAGTAAACTGATCATTTGAAAAAGATTTAGGGTAACATGGGAAGTTAATTTGAATTCAGTTCATAAAATCAGCCAAATATTTGTGTTCCTATTCATTGTTTATAATAACAACTATCTGTAAGGCATCACTACTTCTTAGTTGGAAGTATTTACTTTTCCCACAATGTGAACCACTTAACCATTCAGTCTCATTTAAATAAAAAGCCCACAACCTACGTTCTCTTGTGCACATAGATATCTTTGTCTCTTCTCTTTACCTCACAGTGCCCTCATTTTGGAGACTGAACCTGGGATATGTGTTTTAGCATCAGTGAGTCTGGCCGCATAAGAAGGAGCTATTTTATCCTGTAGTTTTTTATACATTGAATTAATCATCTGCATACTGAGAAAGTACAATGGGTCTTCACAAACAGTTGTGTTTTATTTTTTTTTTTCTGTGAATAGCTTTTAACTAAAAACTGTCAGTTTCCCAGTGTTTCTCAACAGAGTACTAATGGCATTTGGGTTGACAGTTCTTAACTGGGCGGGGCTCTCTTGTTCCCACTAAACACCAGAGCATGACAAAAATGCTGTCATGCACACATTTTAAAATATCCCTTCATTGAGTGCTACCCCCCGCCCCTGCCATGGTTAAGATCAGTCAATACACTATTTTTATGGAAAGCCATAAATACAATTACTCAGTCCCATTGTTGCCAGCCTTTAAGGGTCCTCTACAGCACCTCTTAAGACAGGTTGACTTCTGAGAAAGTCCACACATATATGTGAACCTTGAAGATTTGGGTGGAGGCTCTGTGTAATCCTATTGCTAAAGAGAAATTGTTAGCCTTGTGTCCTCCTGTTCACATTCAGTTCAGTTCAGTTCAGTTGCTCAGTCATGTCTGACTCTTTGCAACCCCATGAATCGCAGCACGCCNATTCTAGAGCTTTAGGATATAGGCTACTAGATGAAAACACTATTAATATAGAGAAACTTTAAGAACCAAAATTACTACTTTGACTTTTTTTCTAAAAATAAAAAGCACCTATAGTATTTAAATTAGTTCCTTGATACTAGGCCTTCAAAATACAAAAACACTCTGACCTCATAAAACTCCAAGTGTAGAACTAACAGAACTAAGAGGAACAGATAATTGGTGAGATACATGTTTTAAGAATTGAAAATAAAGTCGTATGGGAAAATATAGTGTAGTGAGCAACTGATTTTGACTGGGGGGAGGGGGTCAGGGATCACAGAAGTGTTCACAGAAGGAGACATAAATCACCAAAATGTATGGGTGAAGTGGGGTGGGTAATCAGCAGCTTGTCAGGTAGACTAGAGGGGATAGGGACGGGGCAGAGGGGTTCTGAAGCAGCAGCAGATACATGAAAATGCCTGACTTCGGTTTCCCACCTCAAAACAAATGGAGAGATGGGATCTATAGCCTCCCTTCCAGCTTCGCGCTCCTGGGCGCCCGGTTGGGCAGAGACCCCTTCCCGGTGGGGAAACTCCCCCCGCCCCACAGGGTGGGGTAGGGGCGGACCGGGGGTGGGGTCTGGCGAGCTCGTCCCTCCGCCCCACCTGCCACCGCTCACCTCTAGGCTCTAGTTGCCCCAGATGGCAGTGAGATCCTCCAGGGCTTCCGCCGCGCTCCCCTCGTCCAGGTTCAGCTCCCGGCACAGAACCTGCAGCGCTTCCCCGGCCGCGGCCACCACCGCTGCCCCCTCGGCGTGGGGATCGTCCTCGTCCATCCCCTCAGGCCCCACGGGCGGGCGAGCCTGATCTTTTAACCACTGCCCTGTGTGGTTTCTCAGGACATGTTTAACAGCTCTCCATAAAATACTTCCTAAAAACTGAGTTGTAGTGGGTGAAGTTAACGCATACTGAAGTCTTATTCGACTATATTGGTTACTTTTGTTAGAATAGCAGATTTTTATTCTACTGTGCCCTTTGAAGACAAGATCCACATCTTTGGACCACCACTGTCTCTTCCATGGTGCCTTCCGCATACTAACTGCTCGGGAAATGTTTGTTGAATTGAAAAAGATTTTTCCTAGATGTCCATCAACAGATGAATGGATAAGAAAGCTGTGGTACATATACACGATGGAGTATTACTCGGCCATTAAAAAGAATACATTTGAATCAGTTCTAATGAGATGGATGAAACTGGAGCCAATTATACAGAGTGAAGTGAGCCAGAAAGAAAAGCACCAATACAGTCTACTAACTCATATATATGGAATTTAGAAACATGGTAATGATAACCCTGTATGCGAGACAGCAAAAGAGACAGAATGGACTTTTGGACTTTGAGAGAGAGGGAGAGGGTGGGAAGATTTGGGAGAATGGCACTGAAATATGTATACTATCATGTAAGAAATGAATCATCAGTCTATGTTCAATACAGGATACAGGATGCTTGGGACTGGTGCACGGGGATGATCCAGAGAGTCGATATGGGGTGGGAGGTGGGGAGGAGGGTTTCAAGATTGGGAACTCATGTACACTTGAGATGGAAAAAATTAAAAAATTTAAAAAAAGAAAATAAAAAATAAAAAACAAAAAAAGATTTTTTTTCTCTCAATTTAAACAGAGCCCTAAGATACTGTTGCACCAGTGTAGAGATTTACACTAGGCAGGCAGAAAAGGTAAAACAATATTCGTTTTTGTTCTCTAAGCNCCCTTTGAAGACAAGATCCACATCTTTGGACCACCACTGTCTCTTCCATGGTGCCTTCCGCATACTAACTGCTCGGGAAATGTTTGTTGAATTGAAAAAGATTTTTCCTAGATGTCCATCAACAGATGAATGGATAAGAAAGCTGTGGTACATATACACGATGGAGTATTACTCGGCCATTAAAAAGAATACATTTGAATCAGTTCTAATGAGATGGATGAAACTGGAGCCAATTATACAGAGTGAAGTGAGCCAGAAAGAAAAGCACCAATACAGTCTACTAACTCATATATATGGAATTTAGAAACATGGTAATGATAACCCTGTATGCGAGACAGCAAAAGAGACAGAATGGACTTTTGGACTTTGAGAGAGAGGGAGAGGGTGGGAAGATTTGGGAGAATGGCACTGAAATATGTATACTATCATGTAAGAAATGAATCATCAGTCTATGTTCAATACAGGATACAGGATGCTTGGGACTGGTGCACGGGGATGATCCAGAGAGTCGATATGGGGTGGGAGGTGGGGAGGAGGGTTTCAAGATTGGGAACTCATGTACACTTGAGATGGAAAAAATTAAAAAATTTAAAAAAAGAAAATAAAAAATAAAAAACAAAAAAAGATTTTTTTTCTCTCAATTTAAACAGAGCCCTAAGATACTGTTGCACCAGTGTAGAGATTTACACTAGGCAGGCAGAAAAGGTAAAACAATATTCGTTTTTGTTCTCTAAGCTTTATGAGCATTTACAGCTTAATATCTGTTTGTCCATTAGCTAAAGATTAGGTAATTGAAAAAGGTCCATAATGAACTCTTTTTGTTTAACTTCTACAGTGTCTCGTCATGGTGCAGAGGATACAGACGTGAAGTATGGCCCATATAACAAATATAAAAACACAGTGTAAAACTAAAAAGCATTGCTGTCAAGGTGCTATGAAGCAGTGCAAGTCTGAGGGAAGGGGGATGAGGTTAAGATGGGCCTGTTTTTCTGGGAATAAACATTAGTAAAACGTGTCCTTTAAAGGAGATCTGTAACCAGTCAGTTCAAGGCCGGACTCTTCAGAGATCTGAATACATCCAGGTTCCCAAGCATTGGCTCGCCTCATTCATTATTTTCTTGACCCATCTTTCCAGACTTGCCCCTGACTACCAGTGGAGTTACTCTGATCTCGCCCAGCACCCTTTTCCATGTGCTGTTATGTGGGGCTGAGAGTTTGGATTCATTTTAGGGCTCTCTCGTGAGATGTTCTTGACAACTGTCCCCTACAGACAGGATTCCCATCAGATGTCAGTGACAACCTGAGATTTCCATTTGTCCTGTGGAGTGCACAGATTAGTTGGAGACTCCATAGCTGCCTGAGTCTGTGCTGTCTGCCTGCCAAATCAGCTTTGAGGGTGACAGGTTGTCCTGTTCATCTTCCCTGTTGCTTCACAGCCCAAGCTGAGATGCAGGAAGGGCAGACAAGCTCACCAACAGGATAACCTGCCCCTGCATTCCAGACACTTCCTCTAAGGGCACATTGTCTCCATTTCGTTTCTGATTGAATATTTCATGTTTGCCAGCTGCCACGTGGTGGATACATATCCTTAGCAAAACAAGGAAGAAGCTCAGATGCTCATCTGCTCACCGTTTATCATTTTTATTGATTCCTTCACTAGCAATAATTGACACATCTTAGTTACAAAGGTGCCTCTTGGTCTCTTTTGTTGATAGTATTTGTTTATTTTCCCTTAGATGCCTTTGCAACACTTACAAAACCCTAACAATCAGTTTTATTGGGGAGGATTTCGTATATGTTGGAAAGAATATTTAGGTCTGCTCTTACTGATTAGTCAAGTTAGCTTTGGTAAACAGGTTTACATATTGCCAAAACATAATTATCCTCAGTCCTCTAGGCCCCATGGTACATACTGAACATAATGGCTAAGATGTGTGTGAGTGGTCATGATTCCGTCGCTCGTCATCATCTGAGTTCTGGAATGTAAGGAGTTTCCCAGGGAGCCCTGCCAATGGACTAGCAATACTGAGCAATGGAGAAGCTGACTGTGACTGAAGCAGGGCTTCCTTAATTGCACAGAGCTGTGTTTTAGCAGCAGCGTCTCCTCAGAGGAGAGAAGTTTCTCGTTTCTCAAATAGAGAAGGCAGTCCAGTGGGATAATCCCAGGCTAATCTACGGGCCTGGGACTTTCCTGACCTGTGTCCTGGGGTTGTACTTCCTCCTGCCCCTTGGAATGCTCTAATGCGGTGTTTCACGATATGAAGTCTGGGAAGCCTCTGTGTGAAATTCACCCGAGATCCTTAATTACAAATGGAGATTGCCCAGGTCGCTCCTCAGACCTACCCAGTCAGCATCGCTGGAATCTGTGGCCCAGTAAGCTTTCAAGGTAAATCCTTAAACCTGTAGAAGTGGAATGAGCGCTGCTTTAAGAAGGGAGTTGGCTCACCAGTCCGTCTGTGAGCAGCCTTGCTGAGAGTTGCAGCTCTTCTACTCACAGGAGCTGAGACTTCTGAACTGTCCTGAGTGGCCTCCCTGAACTGACCTGACTGATGTTCGTGGCCCTCTGTTGGAGCCTAAGAAAGGGCCTGAACCACTCTTTCACTCAAAGCTGGTATAAGAGAAGGCACCCGGGTGAGTATGCAGGCACACTCTTTGGACTCTGTCACGGATTGAGCTCCCCAGTATAAATACCTCGATGAGCTCTTAATCCCTCCAGAGTTGTCTAGATTAGAGTTACTGGGGCAGAAAGTTGCTCCCACAGAGAAACCAGAGACTCAGCCTCCTCCGCGTGGTTTCTCCATTAGCTGCACCAAGGGTGGCCAGAGTAGCAGAGGGAATTATTTGTATGGTCTTCAGCCATATAAGTCTCCTCTATTTCCTTCTTATCGTGGAATAGGAAATTCTGTTTATAGCTAACAAGGCAAATAAAGTCGTCTAATGTAGTGCCATTACCATGACTTGTCATCATCAGAGTCCTGGGATATATGCTTTTCGACAGGCTTCTTTTCATAATATTTTGTTTACAAAGATGCATGAGGTTCAGAGGGCTTGGTCTACAGCAGGGAACTGAAACTTGTGGCCAGAATTTTTATCTTCCAGAATTCTCAACTTCTCTTATACTCACCATCTCTTGATTTATCGCTTTATTTAATTAATGTTCTAATGTTAAATTTTATACAGTATTTCTATGTGTTTAGAACAGAAAGGGGCTCTTGAATCAGAGTTCAGATTAATTTTATTAAGCCTGTGTAGTGTTTTTAAAACGTCTGAAAGCCTTTAGATGATAACTGCACGTTCAATTTTGTCACGAAGCCTCCTACCCACTCTTCATTCTGGCCTGATACACTCATTCACATCCCCCAAAGTATATTTTCATTTGAGTGTTAGGATCCTGATTTACAGAGATAGACAAATATTATGTTTCTGAAAATTTTTCAGAAAAAAAATTCACTTTTTTCTGAAATAAATCCTTGCAACTGAGCTGTATACTAGATGTGTGGCTATGTGTAGCATTAAGAGTTCCTCTCGTGGGCCAGAAAATCTGCCTATAAGATGACAGCACTGTTGAGCTTGGAGAAGCCTGTATTCTGCGTTTTTCTAGTGTAAGAGAGTTTTACACTGCAGACATAATCCCAATTATCAATTGTCCTCAGAGTTTGCGGTCATGAGACTGGAGAAGACAGGTACTTTTGGGGTATTTTGGGGTACTGTTTTTTTAGGGAGCATCTATGCTGTTTAGTAACCTGGACTGGCCGTGTCAGCACCACGAGTCTTCCTTTCAAAACCAGCTGAAAGTACTTTTGAGAAGTAATTTTGTGAATCTGACCCATTATCTAATGAATTCTGGTACCTTTCCCTTGACCAGGGCTTCCCTGGTGGCTCAGAGGTTAAAGCGTCTGCCTGCAATGCAGGAGACCTGGGTTCGATCCCTGGGTCAGGAAGATCCCTTGGAGAGGGAAATGGCAACCCACTCCAGTATTCTTACATGGAGAATCCCGTGGACAGAGGAGCCTGGTGGGCTACAGTCCACGGGGTCGCAAAGAGTCGGACACGACTGAGCGACTTCACACTCACACACACACTCTCTTGACCAAATGAAAGCAGGAAGAGACTTAAGTTCGTTACTGGAAGAAAAGTGCCTATGGATAATGATAGATGGTTTTAATAGAAAATAGTGGCCATCCCACCAACTCCCTATAAAGCCATCTCCTTTAAAACTACCTAAAGCAATCATTCTCAATGTCAGAGAGTTTCGGAATCCCCTGGGGGGCTTACAGCTTTTTAGGCTGTAACCCTTCCTTTCTCTTCCACCTGCCTAATGCTTTTGGACAAACTCCTTTGTAAGTTTCTAAGTGTCTACTCCTGCCCTGCCCCTCCCCACACAGTGCCCATCAGTGGTTCTGCTTCTGGGCCAAAAAACACAGAAAAGTGAATTCGCTCAGTCGTGTCTGACTCTTTGCAACCCCATGGACTCCCTGGAGCCCACCAGGCTCCTCTGTCCATGGACTTCTCCAGGCAAGAATCCTGGAGTGAGCAGCCATTCTGTTCTCCAGAGTATCTTCTGACCCAGGGATTGAACTCAGGTCTCCTGCGTTGCAGGCAGATTCTTTACCACCTGAGCCAACAGGGAAGCCCCAAAACCACTGAGCTAGGTATTAATCGGCTGTGACCCTCCTTGTTCCGAGACCCTCCCTGAAGCAGAGAACTATAACCCTGGTGCCCAGAACGTCTGGTTAAAAATGCCAGAGATAAAAGCCAAAAACTGTCTCTCCTTGATGAACCATGTGAAGAACATCTCCGAGTTGGCAAGCGTGTCCCGCAACAAGCTGGCGAGCATGCTGGGGAGCTTCGAGTGCCAGGCCGCTCTGTGACTTCACTCACACCTCCTATGCCGAGGTCCTGTCCAGAGGGAAACTGAAAATCTGAGCAGTGCTGCCTGTCTTCTTAGCCTGTGATTGTGCTTCTCAGCTGCTCTTTGCCTGCCCTCCACAGGGCTTTATTAATTATTAGCCCATGGTAAAGAATCCACCTGCCAGTGCAGGAGACATGGATTCAGTCCCTGGGTCAGGAAGATCCCCTGGGAAAGGAAATGGCAACCCACTCCAGTATTCTTGCCTGGGAAGTCCAAAGGACAGTGGAGCCTGGCGGGCTACAGTCCATGGGGTCACAAAGAGTCAGACACGACACAGCGCCTAAACAAACAGCAAAGGTGTTAATGCTTGACCTGGCACAGTGCTCCATAGCTTGATATAACATTCATTCTCAGCAACCATTATGTATAATTTTAGGGCAAAATAATTAAGTATGTATGAATTCCTGCATAATTCGTGTAGTTTCACTGAATAAAATTACTGATCATTTTTCCCTAGCAATATCATAAAATTATATCATCTTCTATGTTACGTCCTACTGTAACTTGAGTTTTAACTCAATTGGCTCATTAGCTAATTATTGTTAGAAATTTTAGCCATAAAGTGTCCAGACATTATTAAGAAACAATGTACCCCCTTGTTGAATATTTAGGGATCGTAAGGGAAAGGCTCCCCTCTTTTGGCTATTGAGTTTGAGTTCTTCCTTGGTTTCAAGAATTTTTTTCAATTATTACAGTAATGGGTGCTGAATTATTCTCAAATAGTGTTCTTGTGGTAGGATTCCTAGCCTGTCAAATTAGAACTGTCTCATTCTCTGTAGTCCTCTGACAATCATATTCTTACACCTCTACTTGAGTTTCCAAAGACTGAATGTGATGAACATTGATCTACATATTTGCACTTAAAATCTTGGCAAAATACCCCAGTTGATTTCCAGTTGAACCCGTGATAAACCGTAACTTTTCTCTGTTGTGTATAACTTCTCTGCATTCTTCTACTGACCAATGAACTGAAGATTTGGTTACTATTTAAAATGGAGAGACAACCAATAGGAAACAAACAATTAACAAAGGACATTCTGATAATCTGGTAGATAATTCTGGAATGCTGTGGGAGAGGGGTTAGGTCCAGCAGTATGTATGTAGTTTGGAGAAGCTCTCCAGGATCTAGATAAATGGAAAATAAATGCAAAGAAGAAAACCCAACTGTGTATTAATTTGTTAAACAACTACTGTGCTAAGTGATTTATAGATTTCATTTAATCCTCTTAAGAGTTGCATATTTTGGTAAATGGGTATTAGGGCAGTTTTTAAAATGAGAAGACTAAGGCTTAATTAAAAGACGCTTACTCCTTGGAAGAAAAGTTATGACCAACCTAGACAGCATATTCAAAAGCAGAAACATTACTTTGCTGACTAAGGTCCGTCTAGTCAAGGCTCTGGTTTTTCCAGTCGTCATGTATGGATGTGAGAGTTGGACTGTGAAGAAGGCTGAGCGCCGAAGAATTGATGCTTTTGAACTGTGGTGTTGGAGAAGACTCTTGAGAGTCCCTTGGACTTCAAAGAGATCCAACCAATCCATCCTGAAGGAGATCAGCCCTGGGCTTTCTTTGGAAGGAATGATGCTAAAGCTGAAGCTCCAGTACTTTGGCCACCTCATGCGAAGAGCTGACTCATTGGAAAAGGTTCTGATGCTGGGAGGGATTGGGCGCAGGAGAAGGGGACCACAGAGGATGAGATGGCTGGATGGCATCACTGACTCTATGGACATGAGTCTGAGTGAACTCGGGAGTTGGTGATGGACAGGGAGGCCTGGTGTGCTGCGATTCATGGGATCGCAAAGAGTCGGACANTTGGAAAAGGTTCTGATGCTGGGAGGGATTGGGCGCAGGAGAAGGGGACCACAGAGGATGAGATGGCTGGATGGCATCACTGACTCTATGGACATGAGTCTGAGTGAACTCGGGAGTTGGTGATGGACAGGGAGGCCTGGTGTGCTGCGATTCATGGGATCGCAAAGAGTCGGACACAAAGGAGCGACTGAACTGAACTGAGTTGAAGGCTTAAATTAAATAATTTACCCTGGGCCACATAGATAGCAAGGTTCTGTTTGATTCCAATGCCTTTTTCAGTAGACCAGTCTTATAAAATCCTAGACTCAGTAGTTTATATTCAGGCAGCTTAAATAACTGAGAGAGGAATTTGTATCTTAAATTTTAAAAAGCACTAGAAATTGATATTATGCCCTCAATATTATGTTCAACATCGTAATGCTGTGGAAATTCTGATTGATCAAATTTCCTGCTTCTGTGAAAGAATGTGTTGTACACAGATTGGAATTAGCAAAGAAGAGTTTTGTTGAGAGTTTCTTCAGATGTCTTAATGGGCAATAAAGAAGGAATAAATTACATATCTGAATATAGGGAAATTTAAGGAAAAAAAAACAGGTAAAATACGTAGTGAAAAACATCCTACTAGTGTCGGAATGCAGAACTTTTGCTTAGACTTAGCTTAGGATAAGCAGCACTGTTCATATTTTTACAAATTTTTTACATATTTAAAATGAAACCTATTTAAAAATCAATTCTATTGATTTTTTTTTTAAATTTTAGGGAAAAGTAGGATGAAATGTGGAAGGTATTGATTATTCCTACTGTACAGATGAGGAAACTGAGGCACAAAGCAGTTAGGGAGTTTGCTTAAGGTCATACAGCTGGTAGCAGAGCTGGAATTCAAACTCAAGTGGTCAGCCTCCACAGCTGTTCTCCTGATTAAATAACATTACCTCTTTAATATTTGCAAAGATTAAGCTTGCTGTTAGTGTACATTTGTGAATTTGTTTTTCTTATGTGGTTTCTAGAACAATGTTTTATTTCACCCTGCATTTTCATTATTTGGAAATCAGCTTGGAGAAGGGAACTTTGTACTAATTCCTGTCAGTTAAGTCTTCTTATTAAGAACATGCTTCACAGAGAAGCCAGCTACAAGAATGGCCACGTGACAGACTCGTCTCTCAGCACCACGCAACTGGCTCCATCTCTGTGTTTCCTTATAGGTGCCTTCTCAGTTTCGTTAAGAGACACTTTGAGCCTGTCATCCCTGTAGAGATTGAGATAGGCCGTTGGTTTTACTATACAGCAGTCCATAAAAAGTTCTCATTTCTTTCACTCTCTGTTAGGTTTGTGCCTAAGGAATGAATTTGAAAGCACTATGAAAACCGAGCTGAAAAAAAAAAAAAAAAGAAGAAAAGAAAAGAAAACCGAGCTGAAAGGCTCTCAGAGCTCGGAATTTTTTATTCTTGTACAATAATCATATCACCAGTAACCATATATGCTTCAGATGAGCTCATAATCTTTTAGGAGAATAAGTGATGCATTTCAACCCAAACAAAATTTCATCATGTGAAATAATATTACCCTTTTTCTGTAGGATAAACAATATGAGACTTCCCAGAGCAGTGGTCACCACTGAAGGGCTTCACTGTTCTGAGACGGAGGAGAACTTTTGAAGGTGAAAGTCCCTTAGTCATGTCTGACTCTTTGTGACCACATGGACTATATAGTCCATGGAATCTCCAGGCCAGAATACTGGAGTGGGAAGCCTTTCCCTTCTCCAGGGCATCTTCCCAGCCCAGGGATGGAACCCAGGTCTCCCGAATTACAGGCAGATTCTTTACAAACTGGGCTATCAGGGAAGCCCAGGCAATTGATATTTGTAAAATGATACAGATTACTTTTGTTTACTAACTTATGATGCACCAGGCCTTATGAACACACCCTCATTAATTCCTCACTACCATCTTATAAGGTAGATGTCACCTTTATACCATTTAACCAATAAAAAAACTCCATCTTGGAAAGCTTAGTACTTCCCTGTAGCTCAGATGGTGAAGAATCTGCCTGCAACGCAGGAGACCTAGATTCCATCCCTGGGTGGGGAAGATCTTCTGGAGGAGGGCCTGGCAACCCACTCCAGTATTCTGGCCTGGAGAGTCCCATGGAGAGAGGACCCTGGCTGACTACAAAGAGTCAGACACGAAACTTTAAGCAGCTTGCCTGAAGTTACACAAGTAGTGTGATTCCCCAGGTCTGTGGCGCTCCAGAAGCTAAACTCCTGTTTCCCCTTTGAACATCTATCATGGGGTACATTATTTAATGAGCTTTACATATTTATAGTGTATCATATTAGAGTTGCAGAACTCCAGCATTCTCAAGCCTGACAGTTTACAGATGAGGAAACTGGGTTCTAGAGAGGTTAAGACTTAAGTTCAAAGAGCTTGTCATGGGCTGTCTTCCTCACTGTTCATTATGTCACTTCTAATCTGCTTAAATTGCATGACTCACAAGTTTAAGAATGTCCCAGCCAAGCAAACCTTTTCTAGGGGAGGGACCACAAGAGGAAAGTAGGCTGTCTTTTCCAGGTCTAACTTCTCTGGCTTGTTTGGGGCAGCCAAAGTCAGACATAGTTGGAATTATTCATGTATCAAGTAAAGTAACCAGGCTCCCAAAGGCATGAACACAACTTGAAAAAAAAAAAAGCTGCATTTCTCCTCTTTGATGATGAATCCAGGCTGTGTGGCTTGCTCTCTTCCTTGCCTACAAAATAGTCAGCCCTGGGGGGAGGGAAGGGGAACACTGGAAAAGTGGGGCTCACAAAGCAATGAAAATGAAGCTGTTGTCTTAGGGTACCGAACTTCATGCCTTTTGTGGCTTTTTCCCTAAGCGTTTGGGGTGCTCCTGTGTCGCAGCTCATAATCAGGCACTCACAGGGTGTGGCCACCTGTTCTAAGGTCTCTCGGGCTTGGATTTCGATCACAGATCAGCTGTGGCTACTGTCCCAGTTGCCAGGCAACGTGTGGATGTTTATTTTGAGGTCTGCCCACAGGGTTGCATCAGAGGCCAAAGATGCATCTGCTCTCCACTTCCCAGAGCAAGCAGAGCTCAGGCTTTCTATTTTTATCTTAAGGCTGTGCAGTCCCTTTTAATATATTTCATGAGTGTATAGCATCCTCAGCCTGGATAGAATCACTTTCTGTTTCCCCCGGCAGTGTTCAGGTCGCCTCATTTTGCCATGTTCTACTTTATCCAGCCGGTCAGACTCTGGACTGATGATCTCTGGTACTTCCCCGCCTCTGAGTCTTGCTCAAGCTGTTTTGCTCATCTGGAATGACTACCCTGTCCCTGGCTCCATCTCTTTGTTTTGTAAAACTGAAATATTTCATTTTACTTTTTGAAATAGGGGAGTCAACTTGTTATAGCATAAAGCTCATGGACTTTACTGTCAGTGTCTGTGTTCAGATCCAAGCTCTACAGCTTCTCAACTGTGAGATCTTGGATAAGTTAGCTAACTTCTCTGAGCCTCAGTATTCTCCTTTGTAAAATGTGGGTAGTAATGATTGGGTCCTAGGATTTTATAAAGATACACTGAAATCAGATGTCTAAAGCACCTGCCACAGTTCCTGGCCCCTGGAAGGTTCTATAGTCCTCACCTACCTCCCGATCCCAACTGCCATGAATACTAAGTAAATTGTTCCCATCTCCTCTGTGAAGTTTTCCCAGCCATCTTCAAACCTGCATCTCAGAAATACAGTCTCCCTCTTCTGATCTCTTATAAATTGGTGTTGTACTTAGGATCTTCTCACAGTTGACCTGGTCTCATATTGCACACTCGCGGAGGTGGAAGTTGGTGCCCTAACTAGGTCTGCTGGCACCAAGCCATGTTCTCCCTGAAAGAGATGGCTCAGCTTCATTCATAAATGACCCATTTCATGGGAATCATATTTTTTGTTGGGATTAAATATCATACTTTGTTAGGTAACTGAACTGTGGTTCTCTTGAGAAGCATCATTATTATGGTAAATAATTAAAAGCATTGTGAGACCAGAGGGTATGTCATGGTGTGACTGCAGGGCGAACAGTAAACAATTAAACATCTGAATATTCATTTCCTAAAGTGAATAGTCCATCCGCATAAACGTGTTCTCACTGGGTCCCTGAACGGCGTCTGTGAAGAACAGCAGTGTTTTCTTTAGAAAGCCCCTCATGGGCCATCTATTGTTTGTTCCAGGTGTCTCACAGGAAGCAGCTAAGGGTTTTGTTGTGTGCCTCTGAGTATTTTTTTTTGAAATTATACAACTGCCGGGTAAGACCAGTAAGGGTATAGAAGACTAGATATTTCTTTTCTTGTTTTCTGACCTTTGCTTTAAACAAAATTTCTGGTGATTGAATAAAACTAATATACATTGATTTGACCCATCACATAATACTCATGTTTATTCATGTACAAATTCATACATTAACTTATTTAACAAATACTAAGCACCTATCGTGTGCGACATTTGGATACGTGTAGCTGCTGAGACAGGCATGGTCCCTGGCCTCATGCAGTTCAAGTCTGGGTCTCTGACAGAAACTAAAATAAAGAAGTTTTTAAAGAAAATCTATGATTTTTTCTTTCTTTCTTTTTTTTTTTTTGAAATGCGTCATTAAAATAAGAATCTCATTATGGTTCAGAAACAAATTATACATTTCTCTCTTGTGCCTCTAGCAGACCTAACTAAAAGTTAGTTACTGATTTGTCAGAACTTCTTAGTTTGAAAATTTTTTGATATTTGTTTTGTGCTTTGCTCAAATTGCCCTAGTATTTGGTATCTGACTCTCTCACAGTTAACCCTGTGAGGTACATGGTATTCCTATGTGGGAAACTAGACACTCTTCAAGTTTAATTGACTTGCTTGTGGACTTATGGCCATAAGAAGCAATCAGATTGAACCTTTCTTCTGATTTATTAATTATTTTCTTGATTTTAGCTTTCTTTTTAAAAAAGCGAGGTATTAAAACCATACTTTATTCTTTGTTTAAATGAAACTTTGACAATTAGCAAATGGAAACAAAGATTGGAATCAGCAATGGATTTTGAGCTCCTTTCTGCTACTAAACACTATGGTAGGCACCTTGGGGAGTAGAAATGATCTCTGTCTCTTGGTCAGTTTACAGCTTTGTTGATAAGACATGACTAATACGTAGAAGAGACTCAGTAACCCTCAACAGCATATAGGATTAAGTGTTCAAGTAAGAAGTACAAACATATAAGGGAGTTGAGAAGATAGGATGAGCTGAAGCAGATATAGGTGGTTGTATCTTGAGCTAAGTCTTCAAGGCTAGGAGGAATCTGAGCAGAGAAAGGCTTCCTTGGCCATGGGGATGGCAAGATGCAAGGCTCCATGGTGGNGTTCAAGTAAGAAGTACAAACATATAAGGGAGTTGAGAAGATAGGATGAGCTGAAGCAGATATAGGTGGTTGTATCTTGAGCTAAGTCTTCAAGGCTAGGAGGAATCTGAGCAGAGAAAGGCTTCCTTGGCCATGGGGATGGCAAGATGCAAGGCTCCATGGTGGATGGGAGCGTGGTGGTGATGCTAACACTGACTAGCTTTTGTGTAGTATTCGTCACTTCCCGTGCATTGTTATAATGGGTTCGTGTGTGTTAGCTAAGTCTTAAAACAACCCTGTAAGGGAAGAATTGTTACTCTTCTCATTTTACAGATGAGGACACTGAGGCACAGAGAGGTTAAGGAACCTGCTTGAACTTGCACATGAATTCAATGTTGGCTGAAATTCCACCAGTCTCGAGTCCAGAGTCTGCTTTCGCTCTCTTAGCCAATGAGTGATGCTGCCTGATGAAGTTCTCCTAAAACAGGAAGGACAGCATCCTGGGGCAGGGGAGAGTGATGGAGAGATATGGTACGGGACATAGCAAGAGGCGCACTGGAATCAGCAGATGAGGTCGAATACAAAGAGTCTGAAGTCCAGGCGGAAGACATTGGACCTCATCTAGGATGGTGGGAAACCCCCAAGAGTGTAGTGTTTCATCAGAGTGGGAAGCTGGTATGCATTTATTTCAGAAAAATCAGGCAGTGAAAGAAGGACTGGGAGCTGGAGGTTGGGGTGGGGTTGGGAGTGGGAGAGAGCAAGGCATGAGAGCTATAGAAAGGACTCGATATAACTCAGGTGTGGGAGCTGCCTGGTGAGACCAGGAGTGTGGGCAGGAAACCAAAGCAGAAGGATGGGATGGTGCTGAGCACTGGAGGCAGCCCTGTGCCGACTCCAGCTGATTCAGAAGAGACGAGTTTCCCCCATTACTTCATTGGGTGACTCCAGAGGCACGTAGTATTACTTTCCTTTTGCAGACTAGGGTGATGGCTTCTGGGAGAATACTTAAGGGCTGGAGCAGGCATTAGAGCCTCCCTCATTCTCGATTTCCTCCCTTTAAGGTAAAAATAATGTTTGGTAATAAAACAAGGCTGCTGTTAAAATGTCAAGAACTGTTCACAGAGGAAACGATAAAGTCATGGGGATTCTTGCATCTCCAAAGACACAGGAATATGAGAGAGAAGGCAGAGGGTTGGTGACTACATACTAAAGAATGCAGAGCAGAATGGAGCCAAGTGGAAGAGGCTTCCAGATGGAAANGTTAAAATGTCAAGAACTGTTCACAGAGGAAACGATAAAGTCATGGGGATTCTTGCATCTCCAAAGACACAGGAATATGAGAGAGAAGGCAGAGGGTTGGTGACTACATACTAAAGAATGCAGAGCAGAATGGAGCCAAGTGGAAGAGGCTTCCAGATGGAAACAGGTCAGAGGGCTGGGCATTGGCCCTGCAGCTCTCCAGGTCACAGTAGCCCTGGGGGAAGAGGATGGTCAGTGATTCAGAGTGAAACTTCGGATGGACTGTCAGGTGGGGAAGGCTGGCACGGACTTCGATCAGCAATCTTTATCACCTTCCCAAACAAAGGCAGCTAGGGTGTGAAGGGTGACTGGACGTCCTGCCAGTGACGGGTGGGGAGAGGAAGCCAGGTCTGGGGTGAGGCGCGGCCTTTGACTCATCTGCTGGCATCCTCTGGGTGTGCTCTCTGAACTGAGCTGGGGGCAGGGAGGGCGATCACCAGGAGGTGGAGAAAGTGGAGGGGAGAGACTGAGGGTCCCGGTGAACCCTCTGACAGTGTCCAGAAAGAAGCTGGTAGGAGCCCATGCAAGTGAAAAGATTGCCATGGGAGATGGAGAAGTAGAGGGCCAAGGGATTGACGTTTTCATCAGCCGCACTTCATGGCAGAGGAGTGGGTGACTCAGCCGTCTAGGCCACTGCCCCTTCTGAAGAAGCCTTTGCTCTCTCAGCTGGGACCCATGGGCGAGGCCACTCACACCTAGCATCACAGGATGGTGGGCTTGACCCCGTGTCTTGCTTCTCTTCTCCTGCAGCCTCATGAGGCACCCTGCAGAATCTNCCCTTCTGAAGAAGCCTTTGCTCTCTCAGCTGGGACCCATGGGCGAGGCCACTCACACCTAGCATCACAGGATGGTGGGCTTGACCCCGTGTCTTGCTTCTCTTCTCCTGCAGCCTCATGAGGCACCCTGCAGAATCTAGGGAAAGCCTTTGACAGAGACCTGCCTTGAGTAAGAGTAGGGTCAGTAGAGGAGTATACCCAGTGCTGATCTTTTAAACGGACCCCAAGGTGGTGGAGGAGACACTTTGAGACGCAATTATGTCATTATCTGTCTGTATAAGGGACTATGTACAAAGCTAGTGGAACTGATGGGATTCCAGCTGAGCTATTTAAAATCCAAAAAGATGATGCTCTTAAAGTGTTGCACTCAATTGTTAGCAAATTTGGAGAACCCAGCAGTGGCCACAGGATTGGGAAAGGTCAGTTTTCATTTCAATCCCAAGGAAAGGCAATGCCAAACAATGTTCAAACTACTGTAATTGGCCTCATTTCACACGCTAGTAAGGTAATGCTCAAAATCATTCAAGTTAGGCTTCAGCAAAATGTGAACAGAGAAACTCCAAATGTACAAGCTGAGTTTAGAAAATGCAGAGGAACCAGCATTTATTGAATCATGGAGAAAGCAAGGGAGTTCCAGAAAATTATCTACTCTAGTTCAATGACTATGCTAAAGGCTTTGACTGTGTAGATCACAACAAACTGTGGGAAACTGTTGAAGAGATGGGAGTACCAGACCACCTTTCCTCCCTCCTGAGAAACCTGTAAGTGGATCAAGAAGCAACAGTTAGAACTGGACATGGAACAATTGACTGGTTCAAAATTGGAAAAACAATACGTCAGTGCTGTATGTAGATGGTCACCTTCTCATTTAACATATGCAGAGTACATTATGTGAAATGCCAGGCTGAATGAATCGCAAGCTGGAATCAAGATCGCCAGAAGTATCAACCTCAGATA
Source organism: Neotragus moschatus (assembly GCA_006410615.1). Classification (NCBI taxonomy): domain Eukaryota; kingdom Metazoa; phylum Chordata; class Mammalia; order Artiodactyla; family Bovidae; genus Neotragus; species Neotragus moschatus. Next base: position 2,528,734 of record SJYA01001171.1, on the reverse strand, counting down.
TGCAGATGATACCACCCTATGGCGGAAATTAAAGAGGAACTAAAGAGCCTCTTGATGAGGATGAAAGAGGAGAGTGAAAAGTTTGGCTTGAACCTGAACATTCAAAAAACTAAGATCATGGCATCTGGTCCCATCACTTCGTGACAAATAGAAGGGGAAAAAGTGGAAACAGTGACAGATTCTATTTTCTTGGGCTCCAAAATCATTGTGGATGGTGACTGCAGACATGAAATTAGAAGATGCTCCTTGGAAGAAAAGCTATGACAAGCCCATACAACATATTAAAAAGCAGAGACATCACTTTGCCAACAAAAGTCCACATAGTCAAAGCTATGGTTCTTCAAGAAATCATGTATGAATGTGAGTTGGACCAGAGAGACGGCTGAGCACCAAAGAATTGGTGCTGAGCTCTCGAATTGTGGTGCTGAAGAGGACTCTTGAGAGTCCCTTGGACTTCAGGGAGACCAAACAAGTCAATTCCAAAGGAAATCAATCCTAAATAGTCATTGGAAGGACTGATGCTGAAGCTGAAGCTCCAATACTTTGGCCAGTTGATGCAAACAGTTGATTCATTGGGAAAGACCCTGATGCTGGGAAAGATTGAGGGCAGGAGGGGAAGGGGGATGATAGAGGATAAGATGGTTGGATGGCATCACTGACTCAGTGGACATGAGTTTGAGCAAGCTCCAGGAGATAATGAAAGACAGGGAAGCCTGACATGCTACAGTCCATGGGGTCACAAAGAATCAGACACAACTTAGCTAGCACACACAACCTTAGCAGCAGCAGTAAGGTATTTTGAGAAAGCAAGTGGGGTTTAACGAAGATGGATGGATGCCCACTTTGGATTGCGGTGGTTTGGATGTTACAATGTCAGGGCTGATGCTAGTGACATGTACCTGAAAGAAAGACATTTAGGATTTGGATATTTGGGGAAGAGAAGCATTGTGGGAAAAAAATACAGGGAGAGATGAGTGAGGTGTGCTCTGAGAAAGGGATGGGCTGGCTACCTGGAGGAGATGTTCTGTGCTGGGAGATGGTTGGGATTGGAGAGTTGGGGTCTTTAAAGGCAAGAGAAAGGCTTTCTGTGTGATACAGTGGTTTACAGGTGTCATGGCCCCTGCATCTACTTTAGAGGGAGGCTTGAGAGTGACACGTGGGAAGACTCATGTGGCCAAAATGGGTGAGAGAGCTAAACGGCTGTAGTCAGGGAGACCTTTGCCAAATATATGTGAACAAGAAAATCAGTTTCTATTTCTGAAGGATCTGAAAAGCGTACCGTCTCCCCTTCATATCTCTCATCATTTCCGAGAGTAAACTTCCAAAATTCTTACTGTAGCAGGTGAACAAATCTAAAGAGGTTTTGTTGAATAATGCTAGAACATAAGAAGCCAACCTGGATAAGTGTAGGAATAAACATTAATTTTTTATGGCTGCAGTTACTTTTTTTTAACCAATAATTGCTCGTTTTAATGGTATTTGATAACCCAGTAAGATTATTTCAAGTGGGCCTGCAACTTACATAGAACCAAAACATTTGTCCAATCCCATAGGATTTTCTCCATACCTGTTAGAACATTTAAGCTGTAATTAAACCTGCTTGATGTCTGTTGCACAGACTGCTTATTGTCTGTTTATTATGAACTTTTTCAAAGCTGTGATGGCGGCTTATTCATTGTGTATCCTTGGCCCCAGGCTCGTTGCTTTTTAAACAGTTGTTGAGTGGGTAGTTGGAAAATAATTACTGTTTCTCTGCTGTTACTCTGATTTATACATTAATTTAAGATCATACATGATAACACTTTGTGCGTATGTAAAGAGATTTGCCTGGGTCATTTAGGAGGGAGAGCACGGTTATGGCTGCACTTTAGTCTGATATACAGTCCTGCTCCCATAGAGAGATTTTGGTATTTGAGCACTAGTATGGCTTTAAATCTGGGTGTCCCCTGATGTCAGGAGCCACTGGGTCGTAGATCCTGCAGCAGAGGCAGTGGTTTAGAAATCAGACAGCTCAGAGGGGCCTCCCCACCTGTGGGTGATGCCCGCTTATCCTTCAGTCTCCATGTCAATTGTTGCATCCTCAGCCTCACCTGTCCTAACTGTCTCCTCAGCTAGATCTGGTTGCCTTAGGCTGTGTTCTCATTGGACCCTGTGATTTTCCTTTATAGCACTTACCACAGGTAGTTACTAAAGTGACTATTCTTTTTGTAATTTATTTTATCGAAGTATAGTTGATTTACAATGTGTTAATTTCTTCTGTACAACAAGGTTATTCAGTTATATATACGTATACACGCGACAAACCTAGACAGCATATTAAAAAGCAGACACATCTCTCTGCCGACAAAGGTCCATATAGTCAAAGCTTTGGTTTTTCCAGTGGTCATGTATGGATATGCNGTTGATTTACAATGTGTTAATTTCTTCTGTACAACAAGGTTATTCAGTTATATATACGTATACACGCGACAAACCTAGACAGCATATTAAAAAGCAGACACATCTCTCTGCCGACAAAGGTCCATATAGTCAAAGCTTTGGTTTTTCCAGTGGTCATGTATGGATATGCGAGTTGGACTAGAAAGAAAGCTGAGCGCCAAAGAATTGATGCTTTTGAACTGTGGTGTTGGAGAAGACTCTTGAGAGTCCCTTGGACTGCAAGGAGATCCAACCAGTCCATCCTAAAGGAAATCAATCCTGAATATTCATTGGAAGGACTGATGTTGAAACTGAAGCTCCAATCCTTTGGCCACCTGATTCAGAGAACTGACTCATTGGCAAAGACCCTGATGCTGGGAAAGATTGAGGGCAGGAGGAGAAGGGGACAGCAGAGAATGAGATGGTTGGATGGCATCACCGACTCAATGGACATGAGTTTGAGCAAGCTCCAGGAGATAGTGAAGGACAGGGAAGCCTGACTTGCTGTGGTTCTTGGGGTCACAAAGAATCAGACATGACAGAGCAGCTGAACAACAACAACAATCCATATTCTTTTCCATTATGGTTTATAACAGGATGTTGAATATAGTTACCGTGCTATACAGGAAAGTGTTAGTCACTCTGTTGTGTCCGACTCTTTGCAAACCCACGTACTGTAGCCTGTAAGGCTGCTCTGTCTGTGGAATTCTCCAGGCAGGAATATTGGAGTGGGTTGTCATTTCCTTCTCCAGGGGATCTTCCCAACCCAGGGATCTAACTTGGGTCTCCTGCATCGCAGGCAGGTTCTTTACCGTCTGGGCCACCAGGGAAGGACCTTGTCGTTTATCCATTCTACATATAATAGTTTGCATCAAATCATCCCATGCCTCTCTCCCTAGGCGACCACAAGAGTGTTCTGTGAGTCTGTTTCTGTTTCATAGAGGCATTCGTTTGTGCCGTATTTTAGATTCCACATATGAGTGATACTATACAGCATTTCTCTTTCTCTTTCTGACTGACTTCACTTAGTATGGTAATCTCTGGGTCCATCCACATTGCTGTAAATGTCATTATTTCATTCTTTTTTTATGGCAAGGAGTATTCCATTCTCTCTATATGTATATATACAGATACATGCTGCTGCTGCTGCTGCTAAGTCGCTTCAGTCATGTCCAACTCTGTGCGACCCCATAGGTGGCAGCCCATCTGGAGACGACCTAAATGTCCATTGCCACAAGAATGGACAGAGACGCTGTGGGCTGTCTGGGTTATTTCCATGCTTGCCTGTTGTGAATGGTGCTGCTGTGGGCGCAGGGGCTCGTGTTTCTTTTTGAATTATAATTTAGTCGAGATGCATACCCCAGAAGTGGGGTTGAAGTCACTGTTCTGTGAGTGTCTCTCTGACCAGGCTGTAACTGTCACAAGGTCAGCGACATTTAACATGCACTTATTTAACACAAACTGTGTTCTGGATAAATGTTTATGGAGCCAGGGAACTGCGGAAAACTTCCACAGGTTACTTCATCTTTATGAGATACCATTTTCCTCATCTGTTTAAAACCTCCATATTCAAAGTTTTTTTCTAAGGTTCCTCAAAGACTTATGGATTAACTCTTCGAAATTTTTGAATTTTAAGTTATTCACACCTATGATCAGAAATTCACACCATATAGAATATTTAAATTGAAAGTGTATGTAATCCCTCAGTAGAGGTAACAGATAGTAAATGTTTCTTATCTTACAAATAGAATAAAAATTTAACACAGCACACTTAGCCAGAGTTGAATCAGCCCTTAACAGGGTGGGATTGTTTTCATTTCCAGCCTCCATGAATTGGTTTTCGTCTTTTAGTTTCAAAATATTTAATGCCCTAGGGATGGGATAAAACTTTAAGGGAGGAATCTATGCTGGAAACAGGTGCAGCCAAGGCTGCAGTTCAGTTCCCATTACAGTCTGCTCTGTGCTTATTTATAGGCATTCCACAGAGATTTTACAGTTCTTGGTGATCCTTTGAAGGTCTTCTCCTTTCTAGGATTTAAGGATCTCATCCAGCTATTGCTTAATAAACCAGTAAGGCACACTAGAAAACCCAAGGCTATGGAATTGCAAGAATGTTTTAATAAATTTGGATATTTAGAATAAGTGACTGTTCCCCAGAAGATCTGCAGCTTACAAAGCACTTTCGTGTGGAGTGTTTGGTCTTGGGTGGTTTTAGATGGCTGAGGGAAATCATTGGAGGAGTGGGATATAGCTAAGTGGAGCTTGAGTTTGAATAGAGATTTGTATAACCAGCTGTACCTGTGGAAGGACACTCATTAGTATATAGATAGTGAAACTGTTAGCTGCTCAGTCGTGTCCGACTCTTTGCAACCCCATGGTCTGTAGCCCACCGGGCCCCTCTGTCCATGGGACTCTCCAAGAAAGAATACTGGAGTGGGTTGCCATTTCCTTTACCAGGGGCTCTTCTTGCCCCAGGGATCAAATCCTCATCTCCTGCACTGGCAGGCGGATTCTTTACCACTGAGCCACTGGGGAAGCCAAAAGGTTATGTTAATTCCCACATATTAAAAAAAATTCTCATGGAAGACTAAATATTCACATATTTATTTGCTAGTTTGATGGGGGGAAATCTACTTTGGTACATCCTCCAGTTCTTTATCATGAAGGGAAAGTAAGAGAGACTGTGCGTGCCTGCCACAGTGGCCAGGTATATGTGTATATGTGTGTGTGTCTGTGTGTGTATGCGTGTGCTTTGGAGTGGGGATGCCCAATTAATGCCTAAGGGTGCTCAGGAATAATTAAGTTTATATAACTGTGTGTGAAAAATCAGAATAATAAAGCTTGGGGCTTTGATCTGTCAATTGTGGCAATTTAACTGTAAGCACCACTCTGTTCAACATTAAGTGAGGTCAGTAGGAGAAGTGATCGTGTTCATGGGCCATGGGTTACAGTGGGTTCGTGCAGTCACCTTGAGAATGGTGTGTCCGAGCTAGAAGAGCTGGGGACCAGTAGACATGGTCACATCCTGCCTGGGGACTCAGCCTTGGACATGGCTCCAGGCCAGCCCTCAGGCCCAGGGCTCTGGGTGCTGTTGGTAGAGAACTGGTTGGTAGAAAGACAGCCAGTTATTTAAGAAGGCAGCTGCGCCAGATGGAACCCCTGGACTCTAAAACCCAGTGGACTCACATGTTCAGGAGGTTTACATGAGCTTGAGTTGGAATTCTCAAAGATAGTAATTGTGTGTTTAATATTAGCCAGTGTAATGCAAGTTAAGTACTAGAGTACATAGTTCTCAGTACCATGCATGTTGCCCTGCTTGAGTGATAGATTGCAGGGACTGACACCACACCACTAGGAAAGGGGTTTCTTGAATACTTCCGTTACCGTTTATCACCTTTTGCCCTCCAGGGAGGAGTCTGTTTTGCCCTCCACTTCTGATCTGCTAATTTGCTTCAGTTGTGTGTGACCCCATAGATGGCAGCCCACCAGGCTCCCCCATCCCTGGGATTCTCCAGGCAAGAGCACTGGAGTGGGTTGCCATTTCCTTCTCCAATGCATGAAAGTTAAAAATGAAAGTGAAGTCACTCAGTCATGTCTGACTCTTAGCTACCCCATGGACTGCAGCCCACCAGGGTCCTCCGTCCATGGGATTTTCCAGGCAAGAGTACTGGAGTGGACTGCCATTGCCTTCTCTGAGTTCTGCTCTATGTGAGTCTATTTCCCAGAGCTGTGCCTACTCTTCTGTCTTGTATAATACCTTAGAAATAATGCCCTGGCAATTTTATGAGCACCTAGAATGTGCCAGGCATTTTACCCACATTATCTCAAATACATACAGCCCTGCAAAATAGGTCTTATAGGCTCCATTTTATATATTTGGAAAAGTTAAGACCCAAAGTCACAGAGCTAGTAATGGGGAAAGCTGACATTTGAGCAAAATTCTGTAAGCTTCCAAGTCGATGTTCCTTCTGAAAATAATACAAATAAAAATTAGAATGATATTTTGTTGTTGTTGTTCAGTTGCTCAGTTGTGTCTGACTCTTTGCAACCCCGTGGACAGCAGCACGCCAGGCCTCCCTGTCCATCACCAACTCCCGGAGCTTACTCAAACTCATATCCAGTGAGTCAATAATGCCATGCAGCCATCTCATCCTCTGTTGTCCCCTTCTCCTGCCACCCTCAATCTTTCCCAGCATCAGGGTCTTTGCCAGTGAGTCAGTTTTTCACGTCAGTTGTCCAAAGTATTGGAGCTTCATTTCCAGCATCAGTCCTTCCAGTGAATATTCAGGACTGATTTCCTTTAGGATGGACTGGTTGGATCTCCTTGCAGTCCAAGGGTCTCTTAAGAGTCTTCTCTAACATCCAGTTCAAAAGCATTGATTCTCCGGCACTCAGCTTTCTTTATAGTCCAACTCTCACATCCATACATGACCACTGGAAAAACCATAGCCTTGACTAGATAGACCTTTGTTGGCAAAGTAATGTCTCTGCTCTTTAATATGCTGTCTAGGTTTGTCAGCTTTTCTTCCAAGGAGCAAGTGTCTTTTAATTTCATGCCTACAGTCACCATCCACAGTGATTTTGGAGCCAAAGAAAATAGTCTGTCACTGTTTCCATTGTTTCCCCACCTATATGCTATGAAGTGATGGAACTGGATGCCTCGCTCTTAGTTTTTTGAATGTTGAGTTCTAAGCCACTTTCCACTTTCACTTTCATCAAGAGGCTCTTTGGTTCCTCTTTGCTTTCTGCCATAAGTGTGGTGTCATATGCATATCTGAGGTTATTGAGCACTTAATTACCAAGCAGCAATAGACTTGACTTCAGTTCAGTTCAGTTCAGTTCAGTTCAGTTCAGTCGCTCAGTCGTGTCTGAGTCTTTGCCACCCCATGAATCGCAGTACGCCAGGCCTCCCTGTCCATCACCATCTCCGCGAGTTCACTCAAACTCATGTCCATCGAGTTAGTGATGCCATCCAGCCATCTTATCCACTCTTGTCCCCTTTGCCTCCTGCCCCCAATCCCTCCCAGGATCAGAGTCTTTTCCAATGAGTCAACTCTTTGCATGAGGTGGCCAAAGTACTGGAGTTTCAGCTTCAGCAGCATTCCTTCCAAAGAACACCCAGGACTGATCTCCTTTAGAATGGACTGGTTGGATCCCCTTGCCAGTCCAAGGGACTCTCAAGAGTCTTCTTCAACACCACAGTTCAAAAGCATCAATTCTTCGGTGCTCAGCTTTATTCACAGTCCAACTCTCGCATCCATACATGACCACTGGAAAAACCATAGCCCTGACCAGATGGACCTTTGTTGGCAAAGTAATGTCTCTACTTTTCAATATGCTATCTAGGTTGGTCATAACTTTCCTTCCAAGGAGTAAGCGTTTTTTCATTTCATGGCTGCAGTCACCATCTGCAGTGATTTTGGAGCCGAGAAAAATAAAGTCTGACACTGTTTCCACAGTTTCCCCATCTATTTGCCATGAAGTGATTGGACCAGATGCCATGATCTTCGTTTTCTGAATGTTGAGCTTTAAGCGAACTTTTTCACTCTCCTCTTTCACTTTCATCAAGAGGCTTTTTGGTTCCTCTTCACTTTCTGCCATAAGGGTGGTGTCATCTGCATATCTGAGATTATTCATATGTCTCCTGGAAATCTTGATTCCAGCTTGTGCTTCTTCCAGCCCAGCAGCATTTCTCATGATGTACTCTGCATATAAGTTAAATAAGCAGGGTGACAATATACAGCCTTGACGTACTCCTTTTCCTAGTTGGAACCAGTCTGTTGTTCCATGTCCCGTTCTAACTGTTGCTTCCTGACCTGCATATAGGTTTCTCAAGAGGCAGGTCAAATGGTTTGGTATTCCCATTTCTTGAAGAATTTTCCACAGTTTGTTGTGATCCACACTGTCAAAGGTTTGGCATAGTCAATGAAGCAGAGATAGATGTTTTTCTGGAACTCTCTTGCCTTTTTGATGATCCAGCAGATGTTGGCAATTTGATCTCTGGTTCCTCTGCCTTTTCTAAAACCAGCTTGAACATCTGGAAGTTCACAGCTCATGTATTGCTGAAGCCTGGCTTGGAGAGTTTTGAGCATTACTTTACTAGCGTGTGAAATGAGTGCAATTGTGTGGTAGTTTGAGCATTCTTTGGCATTGCCTTTCTTTGGGATTGGGATGAAAACTGACCTTTTCCAGTCCTGTGGCCACTGCTGAGTTTTCCAAATTTGCTGGCATATTGAGTGCAACGCTTTCACAGCATCTTTCAGGATTTGAAGTAGCCCAACTGGAATTCCATTACCTCTACTAGCTTTGTTCATAGTGATGCTTTCTAAGGCCCACTTGACTTCATATTCCAGGATGTCTGGCTCTAGGTGAGTGATCACACCGCTGTGATTATCTTGGTCGTGAAGATCTCTAGGTGAGATAAAACCAAGGTAAAGAGTTAGAAGTTAGTATCGTTTAAAGGGACTTCCACCATGACTCATTCGGTAAAGAATCTGCCTGCAATGCAAGAGACCGACGTTCCATCCCTGTGTGGGGAAGGTCCCCTGGAGAAGGGAATGGCAACTTACTGCAGTATTCTTGCCTGGAGAATTCCATTGACAGAGAAACCCGGCAAGCTACAGTTCATGAGGCTGCAAAGAGTTGGCCACGATTGCGTGACTAACACTACTACAATGCTATGGTTAAAAGGAGCTGGAGGACAAAGCCGGTTGTAGGTTAACTAGAATCAAACTTCCTGTTTCTTTTCTTTCTAGGTAACTACTTCCTCTGCTTCAGCCAGCAAGTCTTCCAGTATGAATCCCACAGAAGCCAAGGTATGGAGAGTCTTCAAGGGTCAACTTGGGTGAATGCCCTTCATTTTGTAAAGCAAAATGAATAGAGACTTTGACAGATAGCTTGTGTGTTTTAGGAGCCTTACACTATGGAAGTAAATATTTTCGTCTTAATTAATGAGGGTCTTTAAAAACTCAGCTTTCCTTTCAGTATTTGCCTCGAACACCGTCTATATACTTATACATCATTTTAGAATATCTAGAAAAGTGTAATCAGTGAGCATTCTTTTGGTTCTAGCCTTGAGTTTTTTTAATTGGAAGATAATTTCTCTAAGTGCATTTATCAGAATATAGATAGAAATATAAATTCTTAATGTCTTACTAAAACGGTTTTATTATCCTAACCATTTAAAACGAAATCCAAGAATGAGAAAGTTTACACTAAATGAGCATAGAGAGAAGTGACCAATTCTGGTTATTTCAGGTGCTTTCTGAAGTTTTTTTCTGACATTGGAGTCATGTGGGTCACCATCTTATTGATAAACCGTTTTTGAGCTCTTGGGGTGTATTCTGATAATTTCTTAGAATTTCAGAATTAAAAATAAAAGAATGGCCTGGTGGGATTGCCACATAGAATAATAAGCCTATTTCTAAAGAGTTGGCTGAGCGACCTAAACCCTCTCACCTACTTACCATGACTTGAACTGAGTTTCTCGGGAATGTTCTAGGATGGAAGATTAAAGAGGAAGCATTTTTCAAGATGCTCTCAACTAATTCTTATGAGCTAATATTCTTCAGTGCCTTTAAGAGCTACCCCAGCTCCATTATTATCAAATTGCCCTGGTTTAAAATTACCAACGTATTTTTGCTTTGTGTTTTCCGTGTTACTTTACTGTCCCAAGTAGAATCCTATGCCATAATTTAATACTGGCACCATAATTTAGTACTGTTAGTAATCCTGTGGCATTATCTTGAACTGTATTTAAAGGAGATTGCAAATATCTTGAAACACACTGTCAAACTCTAAGCCCTTATCCAATGTCATTTAGCACTCATTTTTATTTTTAAATGTAAAGTTATGTTTTCATTTAGTAATTCATTTCTTAATTTTTTCAAAATACGTGTTATCTGATTCGTGATTAACCACCTATTAGGTGTTACTACTTATTTATAGCAAAGTGAAGTTTCTCAGTCGTGTCTGACTCTTTGCGATCCAATGGACTGTAGCCTACCAGGCTTCTCAGTCCATGGGATTTTCCAGACCAGAGTACTGTAATGGGTTGCCATTCCCTTCTCCAGGGGATCTTCCCAACACAGGGACTGAACCCGGGTCTTCTGCACTGCAGGCAGACGCTTTACCCTCTGAGCCACCAAGGAAGCCCAAAGCTTTATACCAAGCTTAATCTTAAAATTTATACCAAGCTTAATCTTAAAAAGTACCAGAAAATCTGATCTTTAAAATGATCTTAAGACTATAGAAAAAATATTTAGCCCCTGCCCCCGAAAAATTCTCATTGAACTTCAAGTCTGTGAAAATTAAAGTAAGGAGACAAAAAGGAGAGCCAGAAATATGGGATTTCTTTCTTTTTTTTTTTTTTTTGGTTCATATTTGACACAATGCCTCATTATAATTCATCCCTGCTGACTCTCAACTTAAGGGCCGATGCTTATTTCAAGTGTGTCCTGTTTTCCAGAGTAAATGTCAGCAAATGCTTCAGCCATTGCTGAGCGTGAATCAGGAGAATTCTTGGCACTCCTACAGACGTGGACTGAGGGAGGGACAAAACTAACATGCGCCAGTGGGTGACTCAGAACCACTCTTGGCCTTAATTTTGTCCTTGGTGGATTTCAGTCACACTGTTCTCATTAATCGTCTTATCTTCATGTGCTTCTTTAATTTTTTTTAATGTTAATTACTTTTCATTTGTATTTTATATTGTAGTAGGCTTCCCAGGTGACTTAGTGGTAAAGAATCTGCCTGCCAGTGCAGGAGCTGTAGGCTTGATCCCTGGGTCAGGAAGATGCCCTGGAGGAGGAAATGGCAACCCACTCCAGTATTCTTGCCTGGATAATCCCATAAGGAGGGATAATCCCACAGAGGAGCCTGGCGGGCTGCAGTCCATGGGGTCACAAAGAGTCAAACAATACGACTGAGCGACCGAGCACCCACACCCACAGTTGACTGACAGTGTTGTGTTAGTTGGTGGTGCACATGCTTTTTCCATTTATTGCAGAATAGTGAGTAGTAGAGTTCCCTGTACTATACAGAAGATCCTTGTTGGTTATCTATTTTAAATACTAGTGTGTATATGTCAATCCCAGACTCCCAGTTTATCCCCCACTCCTTTCCCCTGTAATAACCAAAAGCTTCTTTTCTGTTTCTGTTTCGTAAATAAGTTCTTTTGTATCATTTTTTTTTAAGATTCCCCATGTAAAGAGATACAATGATATTTGTCTTTCTGTGTCTGAATTAGTTCACTTAGCGCAGTAATCTCCAGGTCTATCCATGCTGCAACAAATGCCATTATTTCATTCTTTTTAATGGCTGAGTAATATTCATATATATATATATATATATATATTTAATCCATTCATCTGTTGATAGACGTGTAGGTTGCTTCCACGTGTTGGCTACTGTAAACACTGCTTCAGGGAACGCTGGAATACACGTACCCTTTGAACAGTGGTTTTCTCTGGACCTGGCTCCAGGAGTGGGATCACTTGATCTTACGGTAGTCCTTTGTTTAGTTTTCTAAGGAACCTCCATACTGTTCTCCGTCATGGCTGTGCCAATTTAACATTCCCACCAACAGTGTGGGAGGGTTCCCCTTCTCACACCCTCTCTAGCATTTATTGTTTGTAGATTTTTTGATGATGGCCATTCTGACTGGTGTTAAGTAATATCTCATCTTGGTTTTCATTTGCATTTCTCTAATAATTAGTGATGTTGCACATCTTTTTGATGTTCCTCTTGGCCCATTTGTGTGTCTTCTTTAGAGAAATGGCTATTTAGGTCTTCCCATTTTATAACTTTTTTTTTTTAAATATTGAGTTGCATGAGCTGTTTGTAAATTTTGGATATTAATCCCTTGTCATTCACATCATTAGCAAACATTTTCTCCCATTCTGTAGGTTGTCTTTTCATTTTGTTTGTGGTTTTCTTTAATGTGAGAGAGCTTTCAATTAGGCCCCATTTGTTTATTTTCATTTTTACTCCCATTATTCTTGGAGATGGATCCAAAAATATATTGCTATGATTTGTGTCAAAATGTGTTCTGCCTATGTTTTCCTCTGAGAGTTTTATACAAGTATCTGGTCTTGTATTTGGGTCTTCAGCCCATTTTGAATTAATTTTGTGTATGATATTACAGAATTTTCTAGCTTAGTTCTTTCACGTGTAGCTGTCCAATTTTCTTGGTACCACTTTTTGAGGAGACTATCTTTTCTCCATGATATCGTCTTGCCTCCTTTGTTGAGATTAATTGACCATACGTATATGAGTTTATTTCCAGAATTTCTATCCTATTCTGTTGATTTGTATTTCTCTTTTTATATATTTCTGGTTTTATAGTTATTTGGTAGCTTTGTAGTATAGACTGAAGTCTGAGGGCCCGATTCCTCCAGCTCCATTTTTTTTTTTTTTTCCAAGATTGCTTTGGCTGTTTGGGGTCTTTTGTTTCTCCATACAGGTTTTTAAATTTTTTGTTCTAGGTCTGTGAGAAATGCCATTATTTTGTAGAGATTGCATTGAGTCTGTAGATGGCCTTGGGTAGTATAGTCATTTTGACAATACTGATTCTTGCAGTCCAAGAATGTGGTGTATCTTCCCATTTGTTTACATCATCTTCAGTTTCTTTCATCAGTGTCTTAGAGTTTTCAGAGTACAGGTCTTTTGCCTCGTGAGATAGGTTTATTCCTAGATATTTTATTCTTTTTGATGTGATGGTAAATGGGATTGTTTGCTCAATTTCTCCTGATCTTTTATTGTTGATGTCTTGAAATGCAACAGTTTTCTCTGTGCTGATTTTGTATCCTGCAACTTTACCAGATTCATTGCTGAGCTCTAGTAGTTTTCTGGAAACATCTTTTGGATTTTCTACATATAGTATCATGTCATCTGCAAACAAGGGCATTTTTGGGTCTTCTTTTCCAATTTGTATTCTTTTTATTTCTTTTTCTTCTCCGATGCCATGTCTTAGACTTCCAAAACTATGTTTAATAAAAGTGGAAAGGGGGGACATCTTTGTAGTGTTCCTCATATTAGAGGAATTGCTTTCAGCTCTTCACTGTTGAGTGTGTTGTTAGCTGTAGGTTTGTCATATATGACCTTTATTATTTTGGGGTATGTTCCCTCCATGCCCACTTTGCTGTTTTTCCCTTGATGCTTTCAATATTTTCTCCTTGTCTTTAATTTTTGCCAATTTGATTGCGATATATATTTAGTTTTTTGTGGCTGCTGCTGTTTGACTTTTGTTGCTGGCTGTTCAGTGGTTACTTGTGATTTTAGTGTGTCCATGAGAGCTCATGCTCTCCCACTCCACATCTTGTCCCCACCTCCCTTCATATACTTCTGATATTTGGCTTATAACATTTGTATTAGCCTCCTCTTGGGGATTTTTGCAAATTGTATGAGCATATTTCTCTAAATATTTTGAGCTTTTAGAGAAAAGGTGTTAATGCAAGGTAAAGCCTGTATGAAATCTTTGTCATGTTCGGCACCTTTAAAATGAAAGTCAGGTCTCGCTGGAGGCAGTATGTCTGGGTCTCAGTTCTCTCTCTTGTCTCTCACATTTGTTAGGCACACTGCTGTGTGTAGGGTAAAAGGTCAGCTCATTGTTAATCAGGGGAGATCCCTTAGAGATTCTGTAGAGCGGACACTGGAGCCCGATGGCTTGACTTTTATTCCTGGTTCCATGCTGGCTATGATATTGGAAAACTCCTCCTCACTTGATTTTAAACTTAATTAAACTTAATTTTTATTTTATGTTAGTGCATAGCTGATTGACTGTGTTGTCTTAGTTTCAGGAGTATAGCAAAGTGCTTCTTTGTGTCATGAAATGGGGATGTTGGTGGTGATGATAGTAATGATACTCACTATACCTTTCTTATAGGAATATTGTGAGGACTCAGAGGGTTTAGAACAGTCCCTTGTACTGAGAGGCTATCAATAAACGTTAGTTATTATTGTCATCGTTATTATGTTCATCAGCCTCACCGCCACCAAAAATAAACTGAAGACATGTTAGTGATTACTGATTCAAATGTATATTTCATTAGAAGCTGCTTGATTTGGTGATTATACATTCTTTCTTGTGATTATACATTCTTAATTGTATTGTAGAGTTCTTCCATGCAAAATATTGCCATAATGCCAGATTACAAATTAGAAGCTATTGATAGACTCAAACCACTACAATACCAGCTGGCTTATTTTCCTTGTTAATCATTTAATAGATTACATTTGCATAAACTAAAAAAAGCAGTGTTGCGCAAGTACAGAAACTCATCAACACGGATCCAGTTTGAAAGGAACCAAAATTTTAAATTTTAAAAACATTTCTTTGTTCATGAACTTTGTTTCCTCCCAAAGCAATGTGTGCTGGCATAAAAGGGTTTGTTATGTGAAGAGCACATGTACCTTCATTACTGAAGCATAAGACCTGATAAATTAAGAGGAGTTTTAATCAGTGCCTTCAGATAATATAGTAAAATATAGAGTTTGTGCTGATACCACCAAGCACATAAAAAGGAAAGAAATAGCAGGAAGCATCAGGTTTCCTTTTTAATCTCTTCTTTTGAGAAGGTCGTAAACTGTTTCATCAAGTTTTATTCTTGTTTTCATTTCCTCCCTATACGGAGAAAGGATGTGTGCACTTAAGGAATTGTCTTTTTTGACACAGGTAACTTTAGGTTGGGAGAAATTGTCAAATACTCCACTAAAGAACCTGAGTCACAGCCAGCTCTTCAGAGGCATTTCTCAGACTTTAGCTTTGATCACTAGATTTTTATTGTGCAACAAAGAATCTATGCGGTGTTTGATCAAACCGTTGTAATATTGTGCAGACAGCATTTCAGAAAACTTTTGATAAAACCTTTAGCTCTGTTAATTCGTGTTGCTTTCTTGACTGTCAGATAAAATAAAGTCACACTTGGGGCTGTGCTCTTATATTAGGCTATTCCAGGCAGCAAACAGCTGGAAGGACCGCATTCTCCTAACAAGAAAAGACACAAAAAACAGGTGATGTGGTTCATTGTACCAGGGGACACGTATGTTTACTAATGGTCACTGCAGCTGCTAAGCACGAGCTAATAATTTCGGTTCACCATCTTCTGTAACATTTTGGCCCATCACAGACTTCTAGTAGACTTAGTTACCCATCACTCACATTCTGGCACTAAAGGTAAACTTCACTGCTTCCTGTGTTCTCAACACTGTCAGCATCCCATTCTTTTACCTCATCAGCGAAACCTGTGCTGAATTTTCTGCTCATAAAGAGGTCAGTCATGTTAGTGGCTTTGAGGGGTGAGGTTTTCATTTTTATGTGTTAGCCACAGTGTTCATGGTGATAGATCTCTACATGTCTATAACACACGCAGAAGTAAGAGGCAGATTGCCATCTCAGTCGTGAGAGCAGACTGTCAATTGATGTACTTCAGTATTTATCTAAAGAGTTACAATTCTAGGAATTCCCTGGCAGTCCAGTGGTCAGGACTTTCTGCTTCCCCTGGAGGGGGGACACAGATTTGACTCCTGGTTGGGGAACCAGGATCCCACAAGCATGTGGCATGACCACATAAATAGCAGTTACAATTCCAAGAAAAGCCTGATAATCTTAACTCACAACACTTCCATTTATAAATACATAAAACATATCTTTTAGCTCCCTTAACTGAAGAAAATATACGATAAACTTTATAAACTCTGTTTATCTTCCCTTCCCTTCTTTTTCCTTCTTTTGCATTTAGGCTGTAAAAACAGAACCTGAGAAGAAGCCACAATCATCTAAGGTAAATGATTTAAGTCAACTAATGAATTATTGGGATTCTTTGAAATAATAATGAGGAGCCAGTTTTCTACACTGGTTGCTGAATGTTAAAAAAAAAAAAAAATTGTCAGCTAACTAATTTTGGATTACCCTTTTGAACATGATTATATAGAGTGGATGTAAAATAATTATAATGTTAACTATATATATATATTGTTAAGACGAATAATATTTTATAAATGAAAACAGTTTACTTCAGAAAGCATTTTGTTCAAATCTCGGCCTTCGGTATAGCTGAAGTAATTAAAAAACAGGAGCACAGGACAAGAGACAAAGGGTAGTATCTGATTCATGATGAGACATGGAGAATAAAGGTGTCTACTGACCCCAGCACCTAGATAACTTACAGAAGACAGCCTCTCCTCAGAGGCCCTGGGTTTACTGTGGTGGTCTCACCTCTGTTGGTGGACTAGTTATCCGCTGTTCAGGATACAGCTCTCACTTGCCGTTGGGAACGGCTTCCCTTTCTTTCCTGAGGCATGTCTGTCTAGACTGAAAGCCGATTCCCGTCTGTGCGGAGACGGTCTGCAGGTGGGGCCGGCGTCTCTCTTCTGCAAGGTGCTGTGCGTTCCTTCTCTCAAGCGCATCTGCGCAGTTACTCAGATACGATCCAAGGTTTCCTGTCGGAACTGCAAACGCGGTTTGGGCTGGAGTACTTGAAGTGCAGGCAGGGGTGGGGGGCCAGGGTCATCTGGGGAAAAGACGAAGCTTATGTGATTCTGTGTAAGACCTCTTGGAGGCCCCTATAGACGTATGATTCAGCAGCTGGTGGAAGTTGTCTATTCCAAATTTAAATGTTTTTGGTTACCCGGCCTCAAGAGAATTGGGTTTCTGGTGATACCTGTCTTCTCTACTTGTAACACAGAAAAGATCAAGTAAATCATTTAACTGAAAAATATATAGTGTACATCTCCTATGAAAGGAGGTATTTTTTTTTTTGAAATTAATTTTAATTTCTAGAGTAGGATCCCCCTATAAACAAACTCAGTGTTCAGAGTGACCTTTTTGATGTTTCTGTGGATGGACTTGCAGTTACCAAATGATGTACGTGAATTGTGATAAACAGCCTATAATTTAGATACGTACCTATGTGAAAAATCATTCCAGATGAGATGCTACATTTTCCATTGTTTTTAAAATAATTATTGTTTTCAGACTGTTGGTAGGATTATTATCAACCAGACATCAACAGCCACTTCTCTCACTGGGCCTTTCCCAAGAGAGGCAGAATGGTCTAACTGGGATCTTTGTTTCTGAGCTTATTTGCAAAATACAAAAACAATGGCCTAGAATGTAATTGCAATTTTATATTTTGAAATTGACAGCCATCTGTGGTTCATGAGAAAAAAACCCAAGAAGTAAAGCCAAAGGAACACACAGAAGTAAGTGATCACTATTAGGATTTGATATCATAAGATGAAGCCTTTTTTTTCTCCTTATTTTTATGAAGGATAAAATTCTGAACTCTCATCTTTCAACACTTAAGTCCTACCTAGAATGGCAGTTATTTGTTTTTCTGTTAAAATGGCACCTCTGTGTCGCATTGGCAGGCATTGCAATTTGCTTGTGTGATTCTTGCTGAATTTGGGAGGGAAGGAATGGCATTATTTCAAATTTTGTACCCAAAGTGAAATTTGTCACACGTATATTATACTAATTTAAATTCTCACAATTGATTACATAAAACACAACTGTATGAATTGCTTTCTACTCCTTAGAGAAAAGTAGCAATATGTGTCATGTTGTTAACCCTGTGGGGTGTGTGTGTGTGTTTTCAGCCAAAAAGCCTACCCAAGCACTCCTCAGATACAGGAAGCAAGCATGCTCCTAAGGAAAAAGCCCTTTCCAAATCAAGCGAGCAGCCACCATCAGAGAAATCAACAAAACCAAAGGTAAATAAAGCAGACAGATAGAGGAAAGAAAGAAAGTAAAGTCTCTCTCAATCGTGTCCAACTCTTTGAGACCCCATGGTTCCCCCAGGAACCTACCAGGTTCCTCTCTCCACGGAATTTTCCCGGCAAGAGTGCAGGGATATGTTGCAATTTCCTTCTCCAGGGGATCTTCCCGACCCAGGGATCGAACCCAGGTCTCCCGCGTTGCAGGCCGATGCTTTACCGTACGGAGAGATGGGAAAACACTGATGTCAGCTAGGGAATAAGATACAGATCCGCTGTCTGTGCTGATGTGTGTAGGTGACTCTTCGGAGCTATGCCAAATGCATCTGGTAGAGTCAAGATTTGGTGCTATCACTTTCCTGGTGTTGCAAATAGCCTCGAGGGGGCCTGGGACTATGGAAGGCCTAAGGAGGGCATCAGGCGGGTCTGGGGGATGTTCCGTCACACCCTGACGCTGCCCAGCAGTGCCCAGTTGTGACCTTGAGGGAGCAGGCTCTGGTGTCTTACAGAGAGGAAGCTGGGAGTTGAGGCTGCCTCCTGCACCCCTCTCCTCATGGTGGTTTAGTTGCCAAGTCGTGTCTGACGCTTGCAACCCCATGGACTGTAGCCCATCAGGCTCCTCTGTCCATGGGATTCTCCAGGCCAGAATACTGGAGTGGGTCACCATTTCCTTCTCTAGGGAATCTTCTCCACCCAGGGATCGAACCCAGGTCTCCTGCATTGCTGGCAGATGATTTACCGACTGAGCTATGAGAGAAGCCCTCTCCTTATGGGCTGTGGGAATTCAGATGCCCTTCGTGATCTGCTCCTTACCTGGAGGTCTTAGAATTTTGTGGCTCTTACTGGAGACATCAACTTACAGAAAAAAAAATCAGAAAAATATTCTATATTGCCAGAACTAACAGAAGTCATATATAAGAAGAACAAGCATCTATGAGAAGAACTTTGTCATTATGAGCTCCTGGAAGACAGTATATCTTGTATACAACAATATGCCTTGCATCAGGATTGCTGTGTGGCCCACCAGCTGCAGCCACTTGTGCATTTTATTTGGCTCACCGTAATCAAAGTAAATTTTAATTAGCTGCTAACAATTACAGTCAGAATAGTTCACATAAAATGCCAACATCTAGCTTCTCTTGAAGAGCTGGAATCGCTGGCAGCAGTGGGCCCCTATGGCAACACTTGACTGGCATCCCTACAGCCTGGTGTGAGCCTCCCCGGCCCCCTTCACCTGTGTGTTTTACCTGCGTGGCCTGTGTAAGCTCTGGAGTCCAGCTCTGTGTGCCCCGCCTTGCATCATGTCCAGCAGAAGCTAGTGACCATTTCTCTACGAGATGTCCACGAGGGGAAACGCGCTCCCTGGTAACATTTGAAATGTATGATCTTGAAAATGGTCAAAATTAACTTAGTTCTGTCGGTCTTTTAGACTAAGTCACAGGACGAGATTTCCGGTGGTGGAAAGAGCGCTGTTCCTGCTGTTGCTGCTGCAGCATCTGCCGAACCAGCTGACAAGGTGAGCACATGTGAAGGATACAGCGTGTGCGTGGGCCCTGACGCTTCTCAGGTCTGTTTATGAGAAACATATGCTCAGCGAAGACCCATTCTCCCCGGGTTGGCCTCCATTTAACCATTCAGTGTTCCAGCGCTGTCATACCCAAATAACCCGTCATTTGGTAAAACTGAACACGTCGTATGTCACATTTGATGAAGAGGAGTGTGCGTCTAAAGAATAGAGAAGAGAGCAAGACACCAAAAATGAATTTAAAATTCCTGTATTCGATACAGTTACCAAGCACCTGCCATGTATGAGGCCTCATGTCAATACCAAGAAAATTAAAATGCAGCTGGAATCAGACCCTGCCAGCAGGATTTATAGGTCTGGAGTGAAGCCCTTAAAACTGCCGTGAGCATTTGAATTAGCATTACTCTCAACGTTTCATATGAATGCTACCCTCCTGAAGCAAGTAAATCATGTGCGGTCACGGCACCGACGTGAATTGATAGGGGAGGTTTTCGAGGGAGTTTCACAAGCCCTCTCAGGAGTATATGTGCCCTGCTAGCAAATTATGGGCACTTTCCCTAGATCCTTTGAAGGAACTAGCCCGAGAGTGTAAGACAAGAAATGGTCTGCTGTTTCTACTCAGAGCAATACAGAGTTAGCAGTTGGTTAGTAATCAGTTTAGAAGTCATCTCTTGTCCCAGAATTGCTGGTACTTATTTCTCTTAAAGCCACAGGTAACTAATTGCACCAACAATAAGATTGAAATGAAAGCAAGAAAAAGTACCATGTTTATTTTCCTGCTTCTCAAAGTGGGAACCGTTATCCCGCTGCAGGCTAGATGGTAAGGAAAGTCATAGGATAAAAGTATGGTCCATCTCGCTGAAACATCCGTTTATCTTAGATTTTGAAAAGGAAAAGTCACGCTTATTTTTCTTCAAACTAATGCAGATACCAGGTGGCATGATGGCAAAATTTACATGAACTTTAAATTTTAAACTATTTTGTTTTTCCCAGCAGACCCCCTGTAAGTACCTTGAGACTCCCCCTCCCTACCCCAGGGTACACCTCACTCTTGCGTTGATGAGAGATACCTCGATGCTACAGACGGAAAAGAGGATAGACTGAAGGCGGAGGGTTGGATCTCTTGGAATAGATTTAAAATGCACTCAAAATTTGAAAATGCATGCCACACATTATGTAGCCAGGGTTATCTATAAACTCAAACAATAAAGTTAGGCAAGGTTTGTATGCGATTCTGCTGTGCCTTGGCTTGTGCTGGGGCTTGAGGCAAATTACTTCACTTTTCTGCCTCTGATTTGTCTCCCAGAAAGAGGTTGACGAGACCTGCGTTTTCTTTTTCAGTCCACACCGTGTGTGAAGCAGTGTGGACTGTGGTCTGGCTCTGCAGGACACTGAGCTGCAGGCTGGCCTCTCTTTTTTTGGATGTGCTGTGCTCAGTCATGTCCAGCTGTTTGTGACCCCATGGACTGCAGCCCACCAGGCTCCTCTGTCCGCGGGGATTCTCCAGGCAAGAACACTGGAGTGGGTTGCCATTTCCTCCTCCAGGGCTTCTTCCCGACCCAGGAATCGAGCCCAAGTCTCTTGTAGCTCCTGCCTTGGCAGGCAGGTTCTTTACCACTGAGCCACCTGGGTATCCCTGGCCCCTCTAGTGTGCCTGGGGCTGCATTTAGGCAGATTAAAACAGGCCCCCACAGGGAGCTGTTTGTGGAGACAGGGATTCTGTCTGATTTGGAGAACCCAGGAAGACTTTGAGTGGATACTATCTGAGTAAATCATGAAAGGAACGCTGGGATTGCAGGCTTAGAAACATAACAAGAGAGAAAAATAGAAGTGTGATCTGAGTACAAAGGGCATTCCAGTGTGGGTGAAGCACAGGAGACATGAGTGGGAGTGTAAGACCAGAAAGACAGGTCGAGGCGCTGCTGAGGAGCACGCTGAGATGCATTAATCCCCATGGCAGTGATACAGCTGGCAGCAGGTAAACCCGGGGGATCAGAGAACAGATGGAGCGATACGATGGGATTAAAACCAGGCTGCAGGAGGATTAAGTGACCGCAGTGGCTGTGATGAGACAGCATAGAGACTGGAAAGAGGGAGGCTGGTCAGGGGCTGTTCTGGGGAGTCCGAAGTCAGCCTGAATTAGAGCTAGGATAGAATCAGCGAGTAGGGAGCAAGGCAGGAGGTGTTGAAGAGGTGCGAGCTTCAGGTTTTAGCAAATGATGGGCAGCAGTAAAATCTCAGAGACCTGGGGCCTCAGCCTCTGAATGGACTAGGCTGGCAACCCTAAGGTGAGACAGGAGAGCCGGGTACCTAGCTGGGCACTGCTAGCTTTGTGCCAGTGCAGAGTCAGCACCCGTGAGGCGAGCATCTTCTTAAGCAGTGAGCCCGGCCCTGGTTACCACTGACGGGTGGACAGAGGTCAGAAGGAGGGGAATTGGTGGAGGCGAAAAACGGATGCCTGCCTTTGGACAGGCTGAATTGAGGTTTCTGAGGTGTCCCAAGAGAGAGGCAATTCGAACATCACTTTGGAGCCCAGGTGACGACGGAGAAGGAGAAGCGGGCTGGGGGGAGAGAGTGACAGTATACTGTGAACACCTGCGCGAGGCTGTGGATGAATCGAGCAACTGAATTCCGTTGCCAGGACTTGGGTTCACCCTGGTGCCTGCGCAGTGTCTTCAATACAACAATCACAGCACCTGCTTTTGAAGTGCTTCGGAAGAGCTTCGCATGTACCCAACCACCGGCTTTCACACTGTGATCGGTTAATTAATTGAACCCTCACAACCCCCTGAAGTAGGTGCAGTGACTGCCCTGGTTCTCACACTCAGGGATACAGAGGTTCAGAAGGAGACGTGACCTGCCGGCAGCCTCCTGCAGCCAGTGTGTGTGGGGGCTGGTGTGCAAACCCAGAGCGTCTGAGCCTGTCCGCTCCGCCTCCAAGCTCTGCTGCGCGGATTTCAGAGACCTTCAAATAAGACAGTTTCCCACTGTCTTCAACCCAACGACCTCGCCATTTAGTTCCTGCCTGGCCCCCAAAGCATCTGGTCCCTGACCCCAGAGAATGATTGCCTGGGCCCAGCAGCACAGCAGAAACACGCAGAGTGTGCGGGGCAAGGGGCAAAGCAGAAGATTTGCCAGAGGGGGCAGAGAACAGAGGCCACAGGTGCCAGCATGGGACCAGGATGGTGCTGTGAGAGATGAGAGTCAGGAGACGGGTGCTGGGCAGAGGAACGGAGGGAAGAATATGTCTGGGTAAAGACATGGAAATGGCAGGTTAGAAAGTTGTTGGCAATTACTGACGGAGCAGCTGCAGCCGTGGTGGGAAGGGCATTCATTTCACGGAAATGAAGGAAAGTGTGTGCTGATTTGATACAACAGGGTGTGGAGGTCTTGATGTGTGGGTACAGAGACCGAGAGAACAGCACCTAGAAGCAGTGGCTGCCTTGTGATAAGAAAGAATTCATGAACGTTGCAAAGACTAGCTGTGGGTCCTGGGAGAGGCAGCCGAGAGCAATGAAGAGACGGTAGACCTGGATTCAAATCCTACTGCTGTCCTTTACTGAGTGACCTGAGAAGTGACTCAGCCTCTCTGAGCCTTGTTTGTTGCATCACTAAGTGAGATTAATGTCATTGTTATTATTACTTCTGCTGTTCTGAAAAGTATATAACGTGTATAGTGTCTGGCACAGAGCAGATGTCCAGTGTATGATCAATATTATTTATGTTATAGTGTATTCACTTTCAAGTATGTAATATTATTAATCTTGATGACAGTATATGAGGAGTTTTTATCTCTTTCTCAACCCCACCAGAATAAAGAAAGTAAATTGTTAACATCGGCTGTACCAGTTGAATCCAAACCAAGTAAACCTTCTGCAAAGGTATGAAGACAGCAGGGCATTTTTGCATAGGTATTTATTCACAGTCTCTGTGTTTATCATGATCCAATTTCTCGAGGGCAGGCAATATGAGGTGAGGGTAACTTAAAGGACCTTTTTAATGAATTGTTGTCTGAAGCTAATGTAACTGGGTTGGAAGTGTGACTTTCTTTGTGTATGTAACATTTTATATTGTAACCCTCTGTTCTGAAAACTCCAGTTACATATCCAGTAGTTTACATTCCAGTTTCCCTCTGACAAATGTACTTTCTTTAAACAGAGAGGTTTAAAGAAATCTAAAGAATGCCAGGCACTTCTTTATTCTGAAGTTTTCAGTTGATTCACCCCAAAGCTAACAAACCCCAGAGTCTATTACACAGTCTGGTGAGTTCCTGGTGTTGCAGTAGATATATGGTAGTTGCAAAAAAAAAAAAAAAAAAAAAAGTAAGCGATCATTTTTAAGCTGAATTAAATAGTAAAGTGTCTTTCTTCAACTGGTTATTTTTCCCTTTAAAAGCAGCTTAGTCTTCACAATGAATCATTTAAAAAAAAAAAAAGTTGTTTTATTTATTTGGCCATACGGTGAGACTTGTGGAACTTCCCTCACCAAGAATGGAACCCTTGCCTTGCAATGCCCCCTGCAGTGGAAGTGCAGGGTCTTAACCACTGGACTACAGGGGAAGTCCCACAGTGTATGATTCTTAACCTCAAAAATAGGATGGAGTCACTGTTTCTTTTACCATTTTAAGCCCATATCGACGTTTTATAAATTTAACATCCCTTACAGGAAATTGCTATTTGTAAACATCCTCAGACAAGCAAGTGAACAGAAAGCCACAAATGAAAAAAAGAGCACAGGGCAATCCATTTTTGAGATGCATTTTATTTGGAAGCGGTGGAAACAACTGGTAAAAAAATACCAAGCATTTCCCTCTTTCATGCAGCAACATGATCATCAGCCTTTGTACTGCGTTCTCTTCTCTCTGTTGACTGTTGGTGCAGTGGTCTGGCAGCCGTAATGAACCGTGTGCTTGCTCCCCCAGCTGATGCCTTTAGACTTACTGAAACTGTGATTCTTACTTGAATGTGGCCTTCAATCTTGCCAACCTAGAGTCTGTACTCTGGGACTTTAGTAAGTTCTGTTACAGGCCAGATTTTAACCATTTTGATAGCTGAAGAGCTTTTGGTGTTCGGTATTTTTCTACATAGAATTTCTTTTGGTAGTTAAAATGTCAAAGGGAAAGATGTGTAGCAGGTAGCGTTTACATATCTGCTCCGTTTTCCAGTCAGACATGGATACTGCTCTGGATGACTTAATAGACACTTTAGGAGAACCTGAAGAGACGAAGGAAGATACCACGACGTATACTGGACCGGAAGTTTTGGTACGTGATCTTGATGTCTCTAAAGATTCATGCCTAGTGAGTAAGAGGGCTAGAAGGTCGTGGCCCTGATGCGTGCAAAGATGTGCCGTGCTCTGCCCTTTGAGGAGAAGCAGGATGTTGTTGGTGTCAGTGATGGCAAATATACATGAGTGTTGCGGTTGGAAACTGTCCCAGGGAGCTATGCGAGTTGTGTTGACCAGCAAACACTGATTGCCTGTTTCTTCTGAAACTACAGCTGGGATGTGCTCTGTTGAGTCACAAAGACTTATGTTCTGTCTTCGAGGTTTACGTCCTCATGGTTTCCAGATATTTCCATCCTGTGACTTGAACTTACTCTGATTTCTAGATATTTTCTGCCCTCAGTTCATTTCTATTCCTGATTGACTAAAAGCAATTATGTATTCTTTGGTATTAAGAAAGACATTCCATAGACTGGAAGAAAATATTGCCACAGACACAACAAAGGACTTGTTTCTAGAGTTTATGAAGAATTTTTGAGCGTGAGAAGAAAACAATCCAGTGTACAATTAGGAGAAAATTTGACCAGTAGACACATGAAAGTCTCTCTAGTAATTAGGAAAATGATACTAAAACACAGAGGGATAGCCCTTCACACTTACCTGATTGGCAGAAATGTAAAAGTCTGACACGTGACAGAGGCTGTGGATATCACAATATAAGCATTCCCTCTAACCGGCAGTTCCACATCTAGACAGATTCCCTGAAGAGGGCCTTTCCCAGTGTGTAAGCAGTTATAAGAATAGGTGAAACATTTGGAAATAATTTCACTCAACAGGAAACAAGATGATGACAAGTGGAATGCTTTATGGTGGTTAAAACGGTTTGTTCATGTATCAATATGGTTTCTTTACAAATGCATAATTTTGAATAAAAAATAGTACATTGCAGAATGATAGTAGAATTTGATCTGATACCATTTATGTAACACTTGAAAATAGGCAAAGTAATGGTGTATATTGTTTATGGATACCTACATGTGGAGTAGTTGTTTTAAAATACACTCAGCTTTATACTGATGGATGTGGTAAAGTTTGGGGTGGTGGCTATCTCTGGAAAACAAGGAAGGAAAATTGGATTGGAGAGTGCTAAAACAGAGACATCACTCTGACTTTTCTTTTTCATTACATAAGAAATAACTAGATCTATTGAGTTATATAGAAATTCACTGTTATCAACTGCTCTTTTGTAGGTATAGAAATATTAGATAATGCAAATTATTTAAAAATAAAATGTATTTTATATAGAAATCAAATTTAATATATTGGTTTGAATGTTTTATAGCATTATTTATGGGTTAAGCCAATTAAATATGGGCAAGTATCTGTAGAAACATAAAATTTCAGAGTTGCACAAAATGCTGGCTTCTTAATGATTTGTATTTAATCTCAATAGTTCCATAAGTTAATAATGCAGTAGTACTTTGATTTAAGAGTTGGGTATACAACATTCTCAGCTAAAATCCCTGTATGTACTTTTTTTCCCCTAGGATCCGATGAGTTCTACCTATATAGAGGAACTGGGTAAAAGAGAAGTCACACTTCCTCCAAAATATAGGGAACTTTTGAATGTAAGTTAAACAGTTACATATTTACACCTTATTGTTTTCTCTTTGGAATTATAATTTTTATCACATTAATATACCCATTTATTTTAACTTAGATAAAATAAGGGGCTTGTGAAACTGTCATTACTCTGAAGCTCATCATATTAGTTTGATGGGGCTGCCCTGTCAGATTGGACGGCTTAAACAACAGAAACTTACTGTCTCACGGTTCTGGGGGCTCGAAGACTGGAGTCAAGATGTGGGCAGAGTTGGTTCTGTTTCAGGGCCCTCCGCTTGGTCTCCACATGTAGATACCTCCGTGTGGAATAACTACACCTTCTTTCCACATGTACATATCTGCATGTTGTCTTTTCTCTGTGTGGATCTCTGGGTCACTTCCCCCTTTTATAGGAACACTGGTCATATTGAAATAAGACCCATCTTAATGTTGTCATTTCACCTTAATTACCTCTGTAATCAAATTAAATACCACTTCATGGCAAATAGATGGGGAAACAGTGGCTGACTTTATTTCTTTGGGCTCCAAAATCACTGCAGATGATGATTGCAGTCATGAAATTAAAAGACACTTACTCCTTGGAAGGAAAGTTGTGACCAACCTAGATAGCGTATTAAAAAGCAGAGACATTACTTTGCCAGCAAAGATCCGTCTAGTCAAGGCTATGGTTTTTCCAGTGGTCATGTATGGATGTGAGAGTTGGACTATAAAGAAAGCTGAGCGCCGAAGAATTGATGCTTTTGAACTGTGGTGTTGGAGAAGACTCTTGAGAGTCCCTTGGACTGAAAGGAGATCCAACCAGTCCATCCTAAAGGAGATCAGTCCTGGGTGTTCGTTGGAAGGACTGATGCTAAAGCTGAAACTCCAATACTTTGGTCACCTGATATGAAGAGCTGGCTCATTGGAAAAGACTCTGATGCTGGGAAAGATTGAGGGCAGGAGAAGAAGGGGACGACAGAGGATGAGATGGCTCGATGGCATCACTGACTCGATGGACATGGGTTTGGGTAGACTCCAGGAGCTGGTGACGGACAGGAAGCCCTGGCATGCTGCGGTTCATGGGGTCGCAAATAGGTGGATACAACTGAGCGAGTGAACTGAACTGAAAGGCCCCATCTTCAAATAGAGTCCCATTCTGAGGTTTTGGGGGATGGGACTTCTGCATGTGAGTTTTGGGAGGATACAGTTCAGCCCATCGCATTCACTGAAGTATGCATTTTGCTGACTGTAAGGATTAATCTTGCCTTCTCAGCATCATCAAACTATTTGTTTCAGAAAGAAGAAGGGATCGCAAGGCCTCCTCCAGACTCCTCGGTGAGTTTATATAAATGTCTTCCAAGATCAGATTTAACATTTTTCATATCTTTCGTTGGGGACATATTTATAAATTCTGTATTTTTGTATTATGACTATACTGATCTCCAAATCATATGAAGTTTCCATCTATTGAGAGGAAGAGGGTGGGGGTGGGGGTCATTTCAGTGCTTGTTTATTTCCTAATTAGTTTTTTTTTTTTTTGAGGGAAAGAAGAATAGGGCAAGAAAGTTTTAGGACAGAATAAATATTATTAAAAATAGGATGAGAATATCCTACCAACATAGTAACAAGTATGTTGAGAGAAACAGAAAAATAATATTCATTGAGCATCCAATTTCCTCCCAAACATAGGCTTTCATCTGAGTTATTTCCTTAAGAATCTCCTTTGGTAGTCAAGGAATTGCACGAGCGTGCTCACCACTGCTGGGTTTATAATCTGTTCTGTCACTTGAATGGTTCCCATGTGTGACCCGTCCTGCTGCCTGTTTCTTTAGAAACCCCTGGGGCCCAATGATGCCATTGACGCCTTGTCATCAGACTTCACCTGCAGTTCCCCTACAGCTGATGCAAAGAAAACTGAGAAAGAGGTATTGTTTTTAATGCACTCAGAGAAACTTGTTAGAAACTACCCCTTACTTTAAGACAACAAGTTTTTTTTTTTTAACTTTATTTTTGACTTCACTGGGTCTTCATTGCTGTGTTCGGGCTTTCTCTAGTTGGGGCAAGTGAGGGCTGTTCTCTAGTTGCGATGTGCAGGCTTCTGCAAGTGGCTTCTCTTATTGCAGAGCCGGGGCTCTGGGTGCACAGGCTTCAGTTGTTGTGGCTCGAGCGCTCTAGACCACAGGCTCAGTGGCCGTGGCGCACGGGCTTAGTTACTCCATGGCATGTGGGATCTTCCCTGGCCAGGGAGCAAACCCGTGTCCCCTGCATTGCAAGGCGGCCTCTTAACCGCTTGCCACCAGGGAAGCCCCAAGATGCCAAGGCTTTTTACTTCCAGTTCTTACCATTTGGTTAATACGTTTCCTTCGTCTGCCAGTCAAACCTTCTTTTGTATTTCATTTTTCAGAAATCTACAGAAGAGGCTTTAAAAGCTCAGTCAGCTGGGGTGATCAGAAGTGCTGCTCCACCCAAAGAGAAAAAAAGGAAAGTGGAAAAGGTATCAATAATTGCTTCTTTGAACTTCAGTACGGTCCCCTGGATAGCAGTTTGCTTTCCTGAGGCTGATCCAGCTGACTAAGGGGGAACCTCAATAGTGCATTGTACCCGCAGACCTCCTTTGTTCCCCTCGGGCCTGCGTGGCATGGTGAAACCAGTAAGGCTTATATTGGTCAGGCAGGCCTTCTCTGTTTCTACAGATGCTTAGGGGTGATTTTGACACATGTGCCTTGGTTGTGGGAGAAGACTGTCTGACTGTTACTCTACGCAGAAGGGCAGGACCCCAGAGACACCACTCTCTGGGGACACCAGATCTTTGACTTGATTTTCTAAAGGGCCTGGAGTCCTGTGACCCTCAAAGGGAGCCTTGCTGCAGTTACCCTGTTCACCTTGACCATAGTCAGCTATAACCTGATCCTCAGGAATCCTGAGAGGTGGCCCTGCAGCTCTGGGCTGGATGAGAAGAGCTGCCCTGTCTGCAGATCGCCCAGATACTGTAGGGAGGAGTTTTCTGAGGGCACTGCTCTTCCTCTGGCTCACGGTGTGGCTGGTTGATTCTTTATCTGGAGATGCAGAGAGCACCACACCCCTGAGAGTGGGAATTCCTACAGCCGTGAGCCACTTCAGGGCCCCCTGCTTCCTGGGCTCCGCTGGGCTAAAGGACAGGGTTGTCAGAGTCATTTTTAAGGGACTTCTGTTTAGAAAAAGAAAAACAGTACTTTGATGCGAGTATTTTACAATTATTACTCTACGTGCACCTCTCGCTTGCTAAGAGGTGAAGTGTACCCCCGCACAGGAGCACCGTTGCTGTGCAAACGGGTCCTATCCCATGTCTCCTCTCACCGGTAAGTTCTTATTTCTTTCGCTTTCTTTGCTGGGTTTCAAGTAAAACTGCCTTCCTAGATTCCTTCCTCAAGCCACAGTTCACTCTTAGAGATTTACTGACAAAATGCGAATGTCACGAAGAAGTAGGTGGCTTATCGAGGTTGAGGAGAGCATCTTGTTTTTCACGTAGAGAATTCTTTGCTTCTCCACAGGATGCCATGACTGACCAAGCCCTGGAGGCCCTGTCAGCCTCCCTGGGCACCCGGAAGCCAGAGCCGGAGCCTGACCCCAGCTCCATTAAGGAGGTCGATGAGGTACTGACCTGGGGGTTCACGTACAAAGCCTGTTAGTCTGCAGCTTACAAGGTTATGAAACTAATGTCCAACACATGCTTAGAACTTTTGCACCACTTTTGTTTTTATTAGAGATCTCAAATGAGCTGTGCTTTGTTCTGCCCTGCTTTCAGGGTCTGGCTAATTCAGGTATTTTATTTCTGGGTAGTTAACAACCAGGAAGGATATTTGAGTGTTTGTCTTAAAAGTCATCTAGAATTGTAATACTTCAAATGAACGACTAATCTCCTTTCTAATTCTTAAGTGACACCTGACTAAACAAGATAAAATAGAGCTGGTGGCCTGATGAGAAACAGGTTTGTCTGCCCATATGGAAATTAGAAATCTGTCTTTGCAAAAGGGTTCTAGGTGCTTCTATTTATACAGAAAGAGGGGAAATGGCTGTAGATGGGGGTGGGAGATCCTTTATATAACTCTGGGGAAAAGTGTTGAAACTTTGTTGCCAGTTAGAATAAAGTCAAGCAACAATTGCCTTATAACTAAAATGAATGCATGTTTAGAGTATGGAGCTAGGGAGTTGCTGTGTTTGGTAGAAGAGAGTTTTCATGTTAAGTTTCAGCTTTTAAGGGATTGTTGAGGAGTCCTCTGGGGGGAAAAGAGGAGGGGAAGCAGAGGATGTCCTGGGGGCACCCTTGGCCAGGCAGTGGTGCGGAGACCCTCCGGAAGGCTCGCCTCCCAGCTCAGGTGGGACCTGGTGGCTGTCGCTGTCACAATGCGGCAGCCTCTGCTGTCACTTCCTGTTCCGGGTCTCCGGGGGAAGGTGGGTCTCGGTCACTTCCAGCAGCTCCCCCGGAGTTTGGGACCACCCGGTCCCCAATGGGCCAGTTTCTATCGTCGACCTTCTTTGAGGACTCACAGGGTGCCATATGGCACGAAAGGCTTTACGAAGGCGAAGGCAAGGGAGCGGGAGAAGCCACCCTTGTCCTCCAGGACCAAGTAATGTATGGGGCGAAGGGGGACTTGGATTGCAGCAGGGTACAAGGGGGCACAGCATCTCGAGGAAAGGGTGGTCCTGGCAGGACCCTGGGGGTCCACCACTGAGGGCTCTGTGGCAGCCCGCCAAGGGCACTTCTGCCTTGGGGCTGTTTGATTAGGGTGATTTAAGAAGATGATAATTTGGGGAGGGAACGTATAGACATAAATCCCAGGATGAAGAGACTCAGGAGTGACTAAAATCAGATGAGTAGATGTAAAACAAGTTATGTCAAAATAAGTTTTAAACAGTTTGGGTTTACGGATATAGAGTAATTAAAGTGTTGGTCACGCTGTCGTGTCCGACTCTTTGCAACCCCATGGACTGTAGCCTGCCAGGCTCCTCTGTCCATGGACTTCTCCAGGCAAGGATACAGGAGTGGGTTGTCATTCCCTTTTCCAGAGGACCTTCCCAACCTGGGGATCGAATTCTGGTCTTCCATATTGCAAGCAAGTTCTTACCCTCTGAGGCACCAATTCAGTTCAGTCGCTCAGTCGTGTCCGACTCTTGGCGACCCAATGGACTGCAGCACACCAGGCCTCCCTGTCCATCACCAACTTCTGGAGTTTACTCAAACTCATCTCTTATTGAGTCGGTGATGCCATCCAACCGTCTCATCCTCTGTCATCCCCTTCTCTTCTTGCCTTCGATCTTTCCCAGCATCAGGGTCTTTTCCAAAGAGTCAGTTCTTCGCATCAGGTGGCCAAAGTATGGGAGTTTTGGCTTTAGCATCAGTCCTTCCAATGAACATCCAGGACTGATTTCCTTTAGGATGGACTGGTTGGATCTCCTTGCTGTCCAAGGGACTCTCAAGAGTCTTCTCCAACACCACAGTTCAAAAGCATCAATTCTTTGGCACTCAGCTTTCTTTGTAGTCCAACTCTCACATCCATACATGACTACTGGGAAAACCAAAGTTTTGATTAGATGGAACTTGTTGGCAAAGTAATGTCTCTGCTTTTTAATACCAGGGAATGTGTTAAATTTCCTCTAGAAAACTAGAAACTCCTAAAATTTAAACAAAAAGAACAGTTGCTTTTCACTCTTTCCACTAGTTTTCCTTTTTAATTCTATATAAAGTATGAAGATTTTCTAATCCTCTGGAAATCCTCAATCCTTACACTGAGTTTTAGTGCCTGATGGTGAATTCACTACTTTGGGTAGTCTCCTGTGATAACCCCATAAAGATTGGTAGAATATAGGAGTCCATGGCCACTCCAGCACATTCTACGCCAGGGGATGCTTCCGAGAGGAGGCCCATGCCTGCTTGTTCTCATAAATAATGAACCATGGCATATTTATTCTCTAGTGACACCTCATTATTAATCTCCCCTGATTCTAAGGCTTCCCTGATAGCTCAGTTGGTAAAGAATCTGCTTGCAATGCAGGAAACCAGGGTTCTATCCCTGGGTCTGCAAGATCCCTTGGAGAAGAGAATGGCAAGCCACTCCAGTACTCTTGCTTGGAAAATCCCATGGACAGAAGGGGCCGGTGGGCCACAGTCCATGGGAGCTGCAAAAGAGTCAGACATGAGTTAGCGACTAAACCACCACCATTTCTAGTGCAGTTAACTAGTCTGGAACTATGTCAATTCAGGGATATTTGTTTTCATTGCCTATTGAATACAGACCACAGTGCAGACGTTTAAGAAATAAAAAGATCAAAGAGGAATAGAAAGGTATCTAGCTGTGCATATGACTCACTGTTCACAAGCCCAAGTGGGGGCACAGTCCATATGGGTGACTCTTCCATGAGGATTGTTTTATAGCTGGAGACCTCACAGATCCCTGAACTGGGGAGAACTACGATGTAATAGGACGTCCACTATATCCTGAGATAGAATATAACTGGAAATTTTTTTTTTAAATCCTTTCATCCCTTAATGATGGTTATTATTCTATAGAACAATAAAACTATAATACCAAAGCCTAGAAAAAGTGCTTGGCTTATTAAAAGTGCTCATTAAATATTTTAAAATTAATCAACTAAGCATTCGATGGAGAACCACGATCTTAGGCTGAGACGTAGATGGGAGCAATAAGGTGAGCTGCTGCTGCTGAGTCGCTTCGGTCGTGTCCGACTCTGTGCGACCCCATAGACAGCAGCCCACCAGGCTTCCCCGTCCCTGGGATTCTCCAAGCAAGAACACTGGAGTGGGTTGCCATTTCCTTCTCCAATGCATGAAAGTGAAAAGTGAAAGTGAAGTCGCTCAGTCGTGTCCGACTCTTCGCGACCCCATGGACTGCAGCCTACCAGGCTCCTCCATCCATGGGCTTTTCCAGGCAAAAGTACTGGAGTGGGGTACCATTGCCTTCTCCATAAGGTGAGCTAGAATCAGCTAAATACCACCCCCCCCACACACACACACACTTTTGTGCCCAGTAGCTCCTTGGCTTGTGATTTAAATCCATGTCTTGATACTGATACAGATTATTACCTAGTGTGAAACTGCACACATTGCCCACCAGTAACTTAAAATGCAGGTGTCCCATCCTGAAAGCCACTGATCTGCTGTGGCAGCGCACTCTTATGCACATGCCTTCGGTTGCTCATGGTTCAGTAATCCAGTGAATCTTGGTGGTACCGAGGGAGTTCTTTTAAAAGAGGTAAAACCAGTTATCCATGCATCAACCAGATTTGTGATGGGATGGCTCTCCCATTTCTTATCTGTTTAACACTGAACGAGTTTAACACCCCTGAGCACTGTTGTTTTTTTTTTTTTTTTCCTCCCCCTTAGGTAAGTACCCCATTGAGTATGACAGATGAAGGCTGTAAAATCATTGTGCACTCTTCTTAACTGTCTTCAAATAATATTTATTTCATTTTCTCTGCTGGTCTTTACAAATCAAGAGAGCTAGATAAGAGTTCTTTAAAAAGTAGTCCCATTTTACAGCTGAAGAAACTGAGGCAAAGAAAGTCTGGGTGGCTTCCCAGGGTCATGGAGACAGGGCAGGGACGCCCCTCCGGGACTCCTGGCTGGCTTGTTTCTCCTCCGCCTCTGGTCTCCTATACTGCCTTCCTCCCAGCCGCTCACTAGGCCCTTTAATCTGATTGGGTCTTCTCCTCGACACCCATGGAATACACAAAGTGATGTCTTCTTTTACCTTTTTTTTTTTTCCCTCTCCACCTTCTTCAGGCAAAAGCCAAAGAAGAGAAAGTAAAGAAATGTGGTGAAGATGAGGAAACAGTCCCGTCGGAGTATAGATTAAAGCCGGCCACAGTACGTTGCTCACCTCATTGCATACCGGCGGCTCGCTGCTCCTGCCCACGTGCCCCGTGGTGCCCTGTCTGTCCCCGGGAGGCTTCAGGGCATGTCTGGCTGAGTTCAGATAACAACTCTGGAAACCCTGAAACTTTTATTTTCTGTCCTGAACCGTTGGACCCTTTAAAAGAGGGTTTCCTAAGTAGTGACCGTGTGTGGTCACTAAAATGCCCACAAATTCAAGTGGTTCAGCTATTAACCATACTTGACGTAGATCCTTAACCTTGAAGCGGAAGGAATAATTGGGAGTTTATGTTTTCTCTAACTGCCGATGGATAAAAGCACATAGATCTTGTAAGTGGTAGAGAGACGTATAAGGATTCACCAGTGTCTTCAGTGAAAGTGGGTTTGGTTTGCTGTGAGGAGACTGGACCTATCCGTATATTTGTCCTTTATCTTTGAAATAATGCCCATAAACGTATGATGGGAAATAGTTGTAATGCTTATATATGGAAAGTATAAAGTATTTTAAGGAATATTCTAGAATGTGAATGTCCAAACAACTAAAACAGTTTTATAGGAATGAGGTCTACCTCTTCACCCTGGTTGGAGAATCAAAACCTTTTTTTCAGCCTTTCTTTGATGAAGCTGCATCTTTCTTGCCGAAGAACCTTTTAAAAAATTCTACTTCCCTATCCAAAGATGGAAATTATTTTCTAGTAACTTTTAAAAGAAAGTACTTGTATTGAACTTTATAGCATTTGGTCTTGATTTTTATAACCCAGCTCCTTATTCTGATACTTTATTTTAAAAATTAATTTGAAATACAAACTCACTCAAACATA
Organism: Neotragus moschatus; assembly: GCA_006410615.1. Classification (NCBI taxonomy): domain Eukaryota; kingdom Metazoa; phylum Chordata; class Mammalia; order Artiodactyla; family Bovidae; genus Neotragus; species Neotragus moschatus. The sequence continues at coordinate 2,493,561 of SJYA01001171.1, read as the reverse complement.
TCAGAAAAAGACAGTCTCTTCTCTCATATCCTGGAATTTCAAGAACAAACTTAATGGGATAAGAAAGCAAAATTTTTTGTTTCATTTTAAATGAATTTTCAATTTCATCCCCAGGATAAAGATGGAAAACCACTCTTGCCAGAGGCTGAAGAAAAACCCAAGGTGAGGAAATAAGTTTTTTTCTGATACTTAAAAAAAAAAAAAAAAATACAACTGTAAGATATAAACAGATAATTTTCATAGACCAGATCTCACTGTGAAGACTCATATGCCAGCCTAGTATTAAGGAACCTTTGACAGCAGCATTTGGCCATTTCACGCATTTTAATAATTATTTACCTCATGAATTGTTACCTAACTATTACAAGTTTACAGGTGACATTCACTAAACATAGGAGCTGATATCAAGATGGCCCTCAAATTAGGTCATTAGCATTTACTTTGATCCTAATATTATTATCAAATGCTCTGATTCTGTACTACCTTTACTTAATTTGGTATGAACCAACCAGCATAGTTACCTGGCGTGATGATACTAAGCAACTACGTTTATTAGTCACTTACCGTGTGCCTGACCCTACACTAAATGGTGTTTGTGTGTTATCATTTTGAGAACTCACTGAATGAGGAAGGCACTATTATTATCCCCATTTGACAGGTGGGGAAATTAAGACATAAAAGGATCCTGTAAATAGCCCAAAGTCAAATAGCTAGGAAGTAGCAAGGCCAGGGCTCAAAACCCAGCCTGTCCATCTCTGGGGCCGAGCTTCTGAATTACATGCCATCTCTTAGATTAGGGCATGTGGAGATTTTGACCAATGACAGTAAATAAATAATACCACTTCACCAGAAGGAACTAGGGATAACAGAACTTTCCTGCCAAAACCCACATTCTCATAGAAAGGGAATATATGATCTGTGTTTCCTCTGACTTCTTCATTACAGAAGTCAGTGGGAAGTACAAAAAGAAATCACATAAAGAAAAACCATGCAGCTTTTCACTGGAAATGGGCAGTTTTATTTGAACAAAATTACTTTGGAATTGAAATATCAGGAAAACTTTTAGCTGAATAAACCTTTAACATTTTTTGTGGTACTTGGGTGTTCAGTATTCATTATTTGTTGATGACATTTATCTTATATTGATAAATGAAATGTATGCCCTGTATAAATTAGCTTTGGGTTTTAGATCCTAAAATGCAACCTAATATACGTTACCTAGAAAAACTTTTTCTCTAGGAAAGCAGTTTTCTTCTATCAAAGTAAAAAAAAAAATAATAATTCTTTTCATACTATATACTGTTCCTTATATTACAGCCCCTGAGTGAATCAGAACTCATCAATGAACTCTCAGAAGATTTTGACCAGTCTAAGTGTAAAGAAAAACAATCTAAGCCAACTGAAAAAACAGAGGTATGTTTCTAAAACTTAAAATCTCCAGTTTTGATTGTTTTTCAGTGTTTTTCTATGATCTTGAAAATGCCGAAACCAAAACTATTTTAACAGGAAGCAGCTGATGAAAAGGCCCGTTTTGCCATATTTTTTCACATGCCGTGTTCATCTTGCCTGGTCATGGATGTGCTTTGTTTTCCCAAGCTGACCCTAATACTCTTGCAGTTTGAGTCCTGTAATCAAGTATTCCCTTCAGGAGAACCTCCAGACTAATGCTTTTCTTTCGCTTCTTGCTTCTGTAACTGACCTACTTAAAGCTGTCATCACTCATCACCTCAAGACGGCTGTGGCGTCTGTCTTTGGTCTCCTTCCAGCCCACCCCATGTGTCCACTGGCATTATTCTTTCTCAGGCATGTTTGTAGCCACAACATCCCCCTGTTCCAAATGCCAAGAGCTTCCCCAAAAAGGTTCCTGCTTGTTTATTTGGGTCTGGAGAAGGAAATGGCAATCCACTCCAGTGCTCTTGCCTGGACAGTCCCATGGACACAGGAGCCTGGCGGGCTACAGTCCACGGGGTCGCAAGAGTCGGACACGACTGAGCGACTAAACACCACCACCAGCTTCCTTCCTTACCAAGATGTGTCTTGCATCACTAAACTCTGATAGTAAGTACTTACACATCTTTAAGCTTTTCTCATGTGGTTCCTTCTGCTTGGAATAACCTCTCCAGATTTTTGATCAGCTAAAATTGTAGGCAGCCCTAAAAGGCTCTGCTAAAATATGGCCTTTGTCTCCTGCATGTCCCTCCCCAAACCTTACCCCACTTACAGCTCTTAAGAAGCAGAATACAACACGTCAGGGAAGTCTGTCATGCTTTCTTTTTACATTCCTGTTGGGACATTTGTTGCAAACAAGGTTTTAGCTGCTTTGGTCTTTACTTCTCACGTGTGTGCACATTTTTACATAGTAAATTTCTTGAAAGAAGAGATCAGACACTATTAATGGTCATCTGGTAAGCACCTTGCATATAGGATTTGCTTCCATAAATGTCTGGAATAAAAGCAACCTGTTTGAAATTTTACTCTTGTGGCAAAATGATAGTGACTCTCAAACTTCAGTGTGTATCAAGATGACCAGGAGGGTTTATCAAAGCTCAGACTACTGAGCTCCACCCCCAGAGTTCTTGATTTAGTATGTTAAGGTGGGGCATAAGAATTTGAATTTCTAACAAGTTCCCTAGCAGTGCTGAGGTTGGTGGTCGAAGGACCTCATTTTGAGAACCTCTGAGATAGTCTTACTACCTTACATTTGTGCCTAGCTATTTACAACTCACAGGGTGCTGTTAGATATATGAAAATTATATATTTAAATATTGCGTAATTGCAATAATATATAGTACAGCTATATAATATTATGTTACATAACATTATGTATCATATGATGGCAAATCGTCTAAATAATGACAGTTGATAGCAATCTTTGAGCTTACTGTGTTCCCACGTACTATGCAAAGCACTTAGCATGTTTTGTCTCATTAAAGGCCTTGAGATGTAGGTACTGTCATTGTTCTCATTTTGCAGATGTGGAAACTGTGTCTGAGAGGTTAAGTAACCTGCCTAAGGTAAGAGGTAAAACCAAGTTGAAGTAGTGATAGCTGGAGAGGTTTAACGTGCCTTGAGTTATTCATTGCTCAAGATCCTTAGACATTCGAGAAAATCATGCTCATGGCAGGTAGGGTAGCAGACCATATTGTTGGTTCATTGTTGTCCCATTTTGATAACTGGGTATTACAGAAATCCTTCGTTGTGTCTGCTTCTTTCTGCAGGCGTTCCCGGCCGCTGCCCCCGTGCCTGTGGCAGAGGACGTGCCTCGGACCTCCATGTGTTCCGTGCAGTCGGCTCCACCCACAGCGGTGAGTGACCCTCTGGGCCTTGAGAAATGCACTGAGAAATGTCTTGAGAAAGCAGTGTTCTTCCTCCCCTCCCCTTTCTTCTGTGTATCAATGTATCACCTTGTTCTAACAAGATACAAATTAAATCTTGGATAGCTGAACTGTCTCTAGGGAGGATAATACAGCTCCAGGGAGGAGCTGGAAACTCAGGCTGGATTTAAATGTTTACACGATTTCAGGCGGTTTTGTTTTTAACCTCTTGACTTGCTCTCTAGCTCCTCAGCTACTGTGGATAATCATGCTTCTTCACTTTCCTGTGTCTTTCAAGCTGATTTGGAGTCCCACCAACAGCCCGACGTACTTTTTATTGACTGTCCTGATGGAAAAGTCTGCACCTTTATCATCAGTTCAGTCACTCAGTCGTGTCCAACTCTTTGCAGTCCCATGGACTGCAACACGCCAGGCCTCCCTGTCCCATCACCAACTCCCGGAGTTTACTCAGACTCATGTCCATCGGGTCGGTGATGCCATCCAACCATTTCATCCCCTTCTCCTCTTGCCTTGAATCTTTCCCAGCATAAGGGTCTTTTCCACTGAATCAATTCTTCGCATTGGGTGGCCAGAGTATTGGAGTTTCAGCTTCAACATCAGTCCTTCCAATGAATATTCAGGACTGATTTCCTTTAGGATGGACTGGTTGGATCTCCTTTCAGTCCAAGATACTCTCAAAAGTCTTCTCCAACACCACACTTCAAAAGCATCAATCATTTGGCACTCAGCTTTCTTTGTAGTCCAACGCTCACATCCACACATGATGACTGGAAAAACCATAGCTTTGACTCTACGGATCTTTGTTGGCAAAGTAATCTCTCTGTTTCTTAATATGCTATTTAGGTTGGTCATAGCTTTTCTTCCAAGGAGCAAGTGTCTTTTAATTTCATGGCTGCAGTCACCATCTGCGGTGATTTTGGAGCCCCAAAAAATAAAGTCTAACACTGTTTCCCCATTTATTTGCCATGAAGTGATGGGACCGGATGCTATGATCTTAGTTTTTTGAATGTTTTAAGCCAGCTTTTTCACTCTCCTCTTTCACTTTCATCAAGAGGCTCTTTAGTACTTCTTCACTTTCTGCCATAAGGGTGGTGTCATCTGCATATCTGAGGTTATTGATGTTTCTCCCAGCAATCTTGATTCCAGCTTGTGCTTCATCCAGCCTGGCATTTTTCATGATGTACTCTGCATATAAGTTAAATAAGCAGTGTGACAATATAAAGCCTTGATGTACTCCTTTTCCTATTTGGAACCAGTCTGTTGTTCCATGTCTAGTTGTAACTGTTTCTTCTTGACCTGCATACAGATTTCTCAAGAGGCAGGTCAGGTGGTCTGGTATTCCCATCTCTCTCAGAATTTTTCACAGTTTGTTGTGATCCACACAGTCAAAGGCTTTGGTGTAGTCAATAAAGCAGAAGTAGATGTTTTTCTGGAACTCTCTTGCTTTTTTGATGATCCAACAGATGTTGGCAATTTGATCTCTGGTTCCTCTGCCTTTTCTAAAACCAGCTTGAACATCTGGAATTTCTCAGTTCATGTACTGTTGAAGCCTGGCTTGGAGAATTTTGAGCATTACTTTACTATCATGTGGGATGAGTGCAATTATGCTGTAGTTTGAGCATTTTTTGGTGTTGCCTTTCTTTGGGATTGGAATGAAAACTGACCTTTTCCAGTTCTGTGGCCACTGCTGAGTTTTCCAACTTTGCTGGCTTATTGAGTGCGGCACTTTCACAGCATCCTGTTTTAGAGTTTGAAATAGCTCAACTGGAATTCCATCACCTCCACTAGCTTTGTTCATGGTGATGCTTCCCAAGACCCACTTGACTTCACATTTCAGGATGTCTGGCTCTAGATGAGTGATCACACCATCATGGTTATCTGGGTCATGAAGATCTTTTTTGTATAGTTCTTCTGTGTATACACAGAATTCTGTGAATACACAGAACACAGAAGAACCTTTATCATCATGACTCCTTTTTTCTCCCAACTGAATGGTGGCAGATGGACTTACTTCCTTTCCCTTTCTTCTTTTTGTGTCTCTGACTTTTTGACTTTTGTATGAAGTATGGTATTTAACTGGTTGAATCTGTGTTCTTCTGTTTTCATTAGCAGATAGATTCTGACTCAGAGGATACCAGCTGATGGAACTATGTTTCCTTACTATAGACTTAGTGGATCTACAGACTAAATACCTAACTTCTTCTAGATGGTTTTTTAGTATCTTCTCATTGAATTTTCATGAGGACATTGTGAAGTCTGTTCTGATCATGTCTCTCTTATTAATGAGGAAAATGAACTTTGAATGGACCTTGAGCAATTCACTTCACCCTTCAGAACCTCAGCTAGATTTAAGATAGGGTCCTGCACTCAGTCCCCTTCAAGCCTGGAGTGGATATGGGCCAGGTCTGATGCTCACAGTTCAGTTGGATCATTCTATGGAAAAAGGAAAGCAGGTAAAGAAACTCCTCTCCTGGAGGAACTTGGAAAGGCTTGCATGTGGAGCACAGGATCCTGCTGAGAAGTGGGAACAGCACTGTTTCCTGGGGAGACCAGTGAGCCCAGGACAGGCCAGCACAGAGGTGTGGAGCCCATGGGATACTGGGGTCTGTGCGTTTAGTTGTTTGAGAGAAGAGGGCCTTGAGGAAGGTGAGGGACATGTGTCCTGGGTACCCCGAGTGGCTGCTTCCTGCCAGGGAATCCTGGGTGCCATTGGCAAATCCTGTCACAATCTCCCTCCTGCCATGGACAGGGTATGACCTCCTTTTTTGCATGGGAGATTGTCAGGGTACCCTCCAAAAACTATGACGTTGTGGGAGTCAGGCCACAGGCCAGAGTGGTAAAGAACAGAAGTGGGAGAGAGAATCTTGGCAGAGTCTGTGCAGGGAGTAGGCACAGAATCAGTGACTGGAGTCAAGAAGACAGTAGCCAGCATTCCAGTGCAGAACTCTCGTACCTAAACAGATGGCCACTGCCTGTCGTGCTGAGTGAGACTGCCAGGGCTTAAGAACAAGTTAGCTCCTTTCCAACTTTACCTTGACTGTGGAGAGCCAAGCATTGGAGAGGGGGAAAAGAAAGAGCCCTGGATTTTCCATTCTCTTACCCCAACTCCTGGGCCTCTCCTCCACCAACTCTGGTTACCACGGTTGCGGAGATTCTCACCACTGAGGTCAGTTGGCATTTCTGGGGTTGTGACGCCCACGGGAGCCAGAAAGAATAGGCACACAATGTGATAAAGGTCAGAGAACTCCAGAGAGGCAGGAGGATGAGCGAGCAAAAGCAGACAGCAAGCCGGAAGGGCGGCGATGAGTGTCTGCCGTCTGTATTCTTGTGGTAGAAAAAGAAAGTCTATTGAGCACATCTGGAGATTTGAGTTCTAGTTCTGAACTTGACAATGGAAACAGAAGCTTTTGTCCGTAGTCCTGTTTCTAGATCCGTTAGTTATTAAGACTGCTGCTTCTCCTAGCTTTTCTAACACTGTGTTTCTCTTATTTCTTGAGCCAGAGGAAACAGAATAAGGCAGCGTTAGTTTCCAAAGATTCTGCAGCAGAGACTAGAAAACAAAAGTGTGAGCGAGTGACTGGGATCAGGTAGCAGTGAGATCGCTTGGCTAAGACTTGGGGACCCCAGCAACTCTTGGTTACAGTACCAAGCAGGTTGAAGACATCACGGATGTTTGTTGTCCCTGGGGAAAAAAAAATCTATGGAGTTTCCAACCACTCAGTTCAGTTCAGTGGCTCAGACGTGTCCGACTCTGCGACCCCATGGACTGCTGCACGCCAGGCCTCCCTGTCCATCTCTAACTCCCGGAATTTACTCAAACTCATGTCCATTGAGTCTGTGGTGCCATCCAACCATCTTATCCTCTGTGGTCCCCTTCTCCTTCTGGCTTCAATCTTTCCCAGCATCAGGGTCTTTTCCAGTGAGTCAGCTCTTCCCATCAGGTGGCCAAAGTATTGGAGTTACAGCTTCAGCATCAGTCCTTTTCCAATGAATATTCTAACCACTAGATGGTGATAAATCCCTTCCCACTTAACTGCCCTTTATTCCCCGGTGATGTTTTGTGGTGCAGCTTAGCAGCAGAACAAGTTTTCTTAGGAGGGTAGCTAAGCTATAGAAAACAGAAAGACGCTTTTACTCCAGTATGTACTCCGTGTGAGGTCATATATCTTTTATGATAAGAATAATCTTTGAGACTGTTTAATTCAGGACCTTTCACTCTTTGGATCAAGATCAACTGTGGGGAATTCATCAATTCTGCAGCCCATACAGTAGCAACAATAGTTTATCAATGGTCCTTACCCTTGATACCCATGATGCATTCAGTTTTATAGTCTTCATTAAAAATAGGCCTGACCACCACCTGCTAAATTGATTAAGCGCTGCTCACGTATGGATCGTGACCTATGTTTGAAAAAAGCCAGCTCCAGTCCTATCTTTTAGCCCAAACATAATTTATTCTTTATTTTCCCTTTATGGCATTTATATTCCATGTTCATCCAGGTTTTATTTTTTTTAATAACACTGTGTCCAGTGTTATTACTGTATCGTAGGGAGCACGTTTCATTTTCATCAGCTGGACCACAGGCAGACTGCTCTCACTGTGGCACTCAGGTTAGTAGGTCACACAGACCATCATCTGAACTGGCATGAGTCCTCTCGGACCAGTAGAAGCCACACAGAGAACACAGGCTTCTGTGCCTACAGGCTCAGCCAGAGCCATCGCCTCCAGGGCAGGCCTGGCTGTTTCAAAGGGAAAAAGGTCCTCTCAAGGGCTTTTCTGGGCCTCTTTCCTGTGCCATCTCTAGGCCTGAAAGTCACATCTTTTTCGTCTTTCCTGGCTTTCGGCTTCTCTGTGGTCCTCCCCATTCAGTGAACTGCCTTATCCCTGAACCAGAGTGCCGGTTAGATCTTATAAGCTTCTCAGTGCCAGCTTACAAATTGCACACTCTTAATGTTTAATGTAAGAAACTTGCCCTCATTTTTAACACGTCAGGTTTTTTAAACCTAGATTCTAATTCCGTAGATTTTCCAAATTATTAAAAGATGACATGTGCTTCTTATCTAGGCCTGAAAGAAGGTTATGCTCATCTGAGCTGTTCGTTGTAGTCTCTTTTAAAAGGCGTGGTTAACCATCTATTTAGTATACCCACTGGTGTGCTTTCAGAAGGGCATGGTGCCAGACGACGCTGTCGAAGCCTTGGCTGGAAGCCTGGGCAAAAAGGAAGCAGATCCAGAAGACGGAAAGCCTATGGAGGATAAAGTCAAGGTAATGGCAGCTCAGAAACTTCTAGAAAGGAGCTATCATTGGTCACCCCAACTCCCCAAATAAGTCAGTCAGTTTAAAAAAAATTCCTGCACCACATGGCCAGCTGGATTCCTCTGTTACGGTGCGTGTCTTGTTTAATAGGTGAAACGAGAGTGGGCACCAGTGTTTAGGTGCAGCAGTGCATGGCTGGCGTGCAGAGATCGGAGTTCTGAGTCTCACCTTGTCCACCTGGTTTCCATTGCCAAGGACTAAGGCGGGNCATGTGGGATGAGTGCAATTATGCTGTAGTTTGAGCATTTTTTGGTGTTGCCTTTCTTTGGGATTGGAATGAAAACTGACCTTTTCCAGTTCTGTGGCCACTGCTGAGTTTTCCAACTTTGCTGGCTTATTGAGTGCGGCACTTTCACAGCATCCTGTTTTAGAGTTTGAAATAGCTCAACTGGAATTCCATCACCTCCACTAGCTTTGTTCATGGTGATGCTTCCCAAGACCCACTTGACTTCACATTTCAGGATGTCTGGCTCTAGATGAGTGATCACACCATCATGGTTATCTGGGTCATGAAGATCTTTTTTGTATAGTTCTTCTGTGTATACACAGAATTCTGTGAATACACAGAACACAGAAGAACCTTTATCATCATGACTCCTTTTTTCTCCCAACTGAATGGTGGCAGATGGACTTACTTCCTTTCCCTTTCTTCTTTTTGTGTCTCTGACTTTTTGACTTTTGTATGAAGTATGGTATTTAACTGGTTGAATCTGTGTTCTTCTGTTTTCATTAGCAGATAGATTCTGACTCAGAGGATACCAGCTGATGGAACTATGTTTCCTTACTATAGACTTAGTGGATCTACAGACTAAATACCNTTGTGTCTCTGACTTTTTGACTTTTGTATGAAGTATGGTATTTAACTGGTTGAATCTGTGTTCTTCTGTTTTCATTAGCAGATAGATTCTGACTCAGAGGATACCAGCTGATGGAACTATGTTTCCTTACTATAGACTTAGTGGATCTACAGACTAAATACCTAACTTCTTCTAGATGGTTTTTTAGTATCTTCTCATTGAATTTTCATGAGGACATTGTGAAGTCTGTTCTGATCATGTCTCTCTTATTAATGAGGAAAATGAACTTTGAATGGACCTTGAGCAATTCACTTCACCCTTCAGAACCTCAGCTAGATTTAAGATAGGGTCCTGCACTCAGTCCCCTTCAAGCCTGGAGTGGATATGGGCCAGGTCTGATGCTCACAGTTCAGTTGGATCATTCTATGGAAAAAGGAAAGCAGGTAAAGAAACTCCTCTCCTGGAGGAACTTGGAAAGGCTTGCATGTGGAGCACAGGATCCTGCTGAGAAGTGGGAACAGCACTGTTTCCTGGGGAGACCAGTGAGCCCAGGACAGGCCAGCACAGAGGTGTGGAGCCCATGGGATACTGGGGTCTGTGCGTTTAGTTGTTTGAGAGAAGAGGGCCTTGAGGAAGGTGAGGGACATGTGTCCTGGGTACCCCGAGTGGCTGCTTCCTGCCAGGGAATCCTGGGTGCCATTGGCAAATCCTGTCACAATCTCCCTCCTGCCATGGACAGGGTATGACCTCCTTTTTTGCATGGGAGATTGTCAGGGTACCCTCCAAAAACTATGACGTTGTGGGAGTCAGGCCACAGGCCAGAGTGGTAAAGAACAGAAGTGGGAGAGAGAATCTTGGCAGAGTCTGTGCAGGGAGTAGGCACAGAATCAGTGACTGGAGTCAAGAAGACAGTAGCCAGCATTCCAGTGCAGAACTCTCGTACCTAAACAGATGGCCACTGCCTGTCGTGCTGAGTGAGACTGCCAGGGCTTAAGAACAAGTTAGCTCCTTTCCAACTTTACCTTGACTGTGGAGAGCCAAGCATTGGAGAGGGGGAAAAGAAAGAGCCCTGGATTTTCCATTCTCTTACCCCAACTCCTGGGCCTCTCCTCCACCAACTCTGGTTACCACGGTTGCGGAGATTCTCACCACTGAGGTCAGTTGGCATTTCTGGGGTTGTGACGCCCACGGGAGCCAGAAAGAATAGGCACACAATGTGATAAAGGTCAGAGAACTCCAGAGAGGCAGGAGGATGAGCGAGCAAAAGCAGACAGCAAGCCGGAAGGGCGGCGATGAGTGTCTGCCGTCTGTATTCTTGTGGTAGAAAAAGAAAGTCTATTGAGCACATCTGGAGATTTGAGTTCTAGTTCTGAACTTGACAATGGAAACAGAAGCTTTTGTCCGTAGTCCTGTTTCTAGATCCGTTAGTTATTAAGACTGCTGCTTCTCCTAGCTTTTCTAACACTGTGTTTCTCTTATTTCTTGAGCCAGAGGAAACAGAATAAGGCAGCGTTAGTTTCCAAAGATTCTGCAGCAGAGACTAGAAAACAAAAGTGTGAGCGAGTGACTGGGATCAGGTAGCAGTGAGATCGCTTGGCTAAGACTTGGGGACCCCAGCAACTCTTGGTTACAGTACCAAGCAGGTTGAAGACATCACGGATGTTTGTTGTCCCTGGGGAAAAAAAAATCTATGGAGTTTCCAACCACTCAGTTCAGTTCAGTGGCTCAGACGTGTCCGACTCTGCGACCCCATGGACTGCTGCACGCCAGGCCTCCCTGTCCATCTCTAACTCCCGGAATTTACTCAAACTCATGTCCATTGAGTCTGTGGTGCCATCCAACCATCTTATCCTCTGTGGTCCCCTTCTCCTTCTGGCTTCAATCTTTCCCAGCATCAGGGTCTTTTCCAGTGAGTCAGCTCTTCCCATCAGGTGGCCAAAGTATTGGAGTTACAGCTTCAGCATCAGTCCTTTTCCAATGAATATTCTAACCACTAGATGGTGATAAATCCCTTCCCACTTAACTGCCCTTTATTCCCCGGTGATGTTTTGTGGTGCAGCTTAGCAGCAGAACAAGTTTTCTTAGGAGGGTAGCTAAGCTATAGAAAACAGAAAGACGCTTTTACTCCAGTATGTACTCCGTGTGAGGTCATATATCTTTTATGATAAGAATAATCTTTGAGACTGTTTAATTCAGGACCTTTCACTCTTTGGATCAAGATCAACTGTGGGGAATTCATCAATTCTGCAGCCCATACAGTAGCAACAATAGTTTATCAATGGTCCTTACCCTTGATACCCATGATGCATTCAGTTTTATAGTCTTCATTAAAAATAGGCCTGACCACCACCTGCTAAATTGATTAAGCGCTGCTCACGTATGGATCGTGACCTATGTTTGAAAAAAGCCAGCTCCAGTCCTATCTTTTAGCCCAAACATAATTTATTCTTTATTTTCCCTTTATGGCATTTATATTCCATGTTCATCCAGGTTTTATTTTTTTTAATAACACTGTGTCCAGTGTTATTACTGTATCGTAGGGAGCACGTTTCATTTTCATCAGCTGGACCACAGGCAGACTGCTCTCACTGTGGCACTCAGGTTAGTAGGTCACACAGACCATCATCTGAACTGGCATGAGTCCTCTCGGACCAGTAGAAGCCACACAGAGAACACAGGCTTCTGTGCCTACAGGCTCAGCCAGAGCCATCGCCTCCAGGGCAGGCCTGGCTGTTTCAAAGGGAAAAAGGTCCTCTCAAGGGCTTTTCTGGGCCTCTTTCCTGTGCCATCTCTAGGCCTGAAAGTCACATCTTTTTCGTCTTTCCTGGCTTTCGGCTTCTCTGTGGTCCTCCCCATTCAGTGAACTGCCTTATCCCTGAACCAGAGTGCCGGTTAGATCTTATAAGCTTCTCAGTGCCAGCTTACAAATTGCACACTCTTAATGTTTAATGTAAGAAACTTGCCCTCATTTTTAACACGTCAGGTTTTTTAAACCTAGATTCTAATTCCGTAGATTTTCCAAATTATTAAAAGATGACATGTGCTTCTTATCTAGGCCTGAAAGAAGGTTATGCTCATCTGAGCTGTTCGTTGTAGTCTCTTTTAAAAGGCGTGGTTAACCATCTATTTAGTATACCCACTGGTGTGCTTTCAGAAGGGCATGGTGCCAGACGACGCTGTCGAAGCCTTGGCTGGAAGCCTGGGCAAAAAGGAAGCAGATCCAGAAGACGGAAAGCCTATGGAGGATAAAGTCAAGGTAATGGCAGCTCAGAAACTTCTAGAAAGGAGCTATCATTGGTCACCCCAACTCCCCAAATAAGTCAGTCAGTTTAAAAAAAATTCCTGCACCACATGGCCAGCTGGATTCCTCTGTTACGGTGCGTGTCTTGTTTAATAGGTGAAACGAGAGTGGGCACCAGTGTTTAGGTGCAGCAGTGCATGGCTGGCGTGCAGAGATCGGAGTTCTGAGTCTCACCTTGTCCACCTGGTTTCCATTGCCAAGGACTAAGGCGGGAAGTGATTCTGCCTGCCACTCCTCACGGCTGCCCCTTAACCCGGCAGGCTGAAAAACAGTGGTATCTGAGCCTGCTAACCCAGGAGGATATGGCGTCAAAGACACAGATGCTGTGGCAGCCTCACAATGGATTCGCTGACCTCGGATTTAGTCACTCAGGCATCCACTTGATCAGAGAACGGTGTGTTAACAATGAAAACGGTTTAATTTGTATTCAGGAGAAAGCCAAAGAAGAGGATCGTGAGAAACTTGGTGAAAGAGAAGAAACGATTCCTCCTGATTACAGATTAGAAGAAGCCAAGGTAAAGAGGCTGGGATCTTGTTTCTAATTTAGTTTCATTCATATTGAATTTCATAGACAGGAAGGAGGGACATGGGAACAGACCTGGGATGTAAAAGTCGTGTTTCTTAGTTTTTCAAACATCAAGTAGTATTACTTAACTAATATCCTGTTAGCACACCTGCTGTAAAGCTAAAATATTTGTCAGTGGCCTGTCATTCCTTCCTTAGGTGAAAGAAGTCTAACATTTTCTTGTCTGATAACGTGGTTTGTTGCAATACCAGAAATAAAGAAAACTCAGGAAATCTTTATACAGATAGATAGGAAAACCAAAGGAAAGAGAAGTTGCTCAGTCATGTCCGACTCTTTGTGACCCCATGGACTGTAGCCCACCAGGCTCCTCCGTCCCTGGGATTTTCCAGGCAAGAGTACTGGAGTGGGCTGCCATTTCCTTTTCCAGGGGATCTTCCCGACCCAGGGATCGAACCCAGGTCTTCCGCATTGCAGGTAAACGCTTTACCATCTGAGAACCAATCACTTCCTGAGGAAGGATTTATAAAACTTAGAAACAAGTTGAAAAATAGGCTATTTGAAATTGTATTATAGTGAGCAATACAGCCTTCCTTGGTGGCTCAAATGGTAAAGAATCTGCCTGCAGTGCAGGAGACCCAGGTTCAAGTCCTGTGTCGGGAAGATCCCCTGGAGGAGGGAATGGCATCCCACTCCAGTATTCCTGCCTGGAGAGTTCCCATGGACAGAGGAGCCTGGCAGGCTACAGTCAGTAGGGTCGCAAAGAGTCAGACACGACTGAGCGACTCAGTATAGCCAGTGATGAATTGACCCATGTCCTTTGTTTTGAATATACAGATTGTACAGAATAAGTGATAGGGAAGAGCCCACTGCTTAAGAGAATGTTCTACCAGACTTCATGAGTAAGGCAGGAAAATCAAATTGATACTCTTCATATTCATTGATTGGCCCTAGTCCATCTATGTGGCAAAGATAGGAACTAGACTGAGGCTCTCCCTGCCTGAAAGCTTATGATGCTGGTCCCTTTAGTCCGCTTCCTTTCTGCATTTCACTATTCAGTCGAAACCATGGCATTTCTATGTGTTTGGGCTTGTTTATGAGGTTCTTAGACCATGTGGCCCGTAAGTAGCTGTCGCGTCAGTAAAGCTGGTCAAATGCCTGTAACTCTCTTTAGAGTAGGAGGTTGGAGGTTGGTTACTTTCTCTCTCCCTTTGCAGCTTCTAAGAATGTGGCCGATTAGCTTTCCTGACCACTTCATTCTGTGGTTGTTTCCTCCTCAACTGTGGATCTCACCCAGTATGAATTACCTATGGCTTCATAACATGTCCAGGTGCTGGTCGATCTCAGGGTTAAATCTTGTGTTGTTCTTCAGCTGCTCCCATCAGGCCTCCTCAGGAGAGTCAGGTCCCCGAAGTAGACTGCAGGCCTCGCCTTCCAAACTCGGGGTGATCTCAGTGTGAGTGTGGAGCAAGTGTGCCCCCGTCCCTGCTCCTGTGTTCCCCTTGGGAGTTTGCTGCCTTGGCAGCTAAGGGGTGGCAGAGAGCACGCCCCGAGCTCTGTTCCCCTCCTAACTGGACAGTGATCAGAAGATCCGTGAGGACGCAGAGGACGTGGAAATGGGGGAAAGCACTTTGAAAAAAGGGAAGCTGGTGATACTCTTGGCCTCTGCTTCTCCTCAAATGATAACAAAGGAAATGAAAACCACCTTGACCCCTTGTTACCAGGGGAACTGTGCAGTTGACCCTGGAGCGACACGGGTTTGAATTGCCTGGGTGCACTTCTGTTTGGACTTTTTTCACTAGTAAACACTACAGCATTGCACCTTCTGTGGTTGACTACATCCACGGATGCAGAATTGAGGCTACCGAGGGCCAGGTGCAAATTAAACATGGATTTTTTTCAGCTGCTTAGGATGTCTGTGCCCTAACCCCTGCAGTTTTGCAAGGATTAACTGTGTATACAAACAGAGAATCTTGTGCTTACACATTTTTGCATGTGTAGACAAATGGGATTTTACCATTTATTTATAAATCGCCTTTTAATAATAAAGAGCCCCCAATGCTTTACTGATTTTGTCCCATTGCTGAGAAGTGGCACTTAGGGTCATTTGAAGGTTGGCATCATCTGAACTGTAGGTTTTGAGCGTCACACCCCTAGGGTGGATTTTCCCAGTGCTTGGCATAGGCGCTTGGCACAGAGTCGGCGCATAGTGGTCAGATGCAGTGCCTCTACAGTTACCCGGCTCTTCCCAGGCAGCTCGTGCAAAGCCCCCTCCCCGGGCCAGCGAGGGTCTCCCCGCCGTGTTCCCTCAGTGTCCTGTGGACGCTGTGCCACACCACAGCAGCTGTTGTGCGTGGGCTTCTGGAGTTGGCAAGCCCCACTAGCAGCCCCCTTGCCTAGGGGATGTCTGTCAGCTGTTTCTTGGCATGAGCTCATCAGAGCCTAGTTCCTGGTGAGAGAATCTGTTGCCTGGAATGAGGAATCGACTTCAAAATGCACACCATCAGGTATCACCTGTCAACCTCTCATGCTGTTTACAGAGTGCACGCTTAGAATATGCGTGAAGTGACTCAACGCCATGTTTTTCTCCACCTTCACAGGATAAAGACGGAAAACCACTGCCGCCAGAAGAGGCCAAGGAACTGCTCCCAGTAAGCAAGCCAGTTTTCCTCTGAGTGTATCTTTTTCCTTTAGTCCTGATGGTTAACTTCGGAAGGGCAGAGCTTTCTTTATACGCACTGACAGTGCTTTGGGGAGGAGACAGATGAGGCAGTGTTTGCTGACATGTCTCCTGGTCCTTTGCAGCCCTTGAGTGAAGACTTCCTCCTCGATGCTCTGTCCAAGGACTTCACTGTCCCCTCAGACACGTCATCGCCTGTAAGTCTCCTGAGAGGCCTGGGTTTAGTGCCTCAGTTTTTAGGGTAGCAGAAATAAGTGGAAACTTATGACTTAGAATCTGACACGAGAGATGAGGAGACAGTCATGAAATTAGTGGCCTTCAACCCCTTGTGGCCATTAAAGATGTGTTCCATCAGAAAGGATGGGTCCAGCACAGTGGGTGTTTTCAGCAGCGTATCTAATCGAACCAATGGCCATGCACTCTGTCAAGTATACACATGAAAAGAGAATTTAAAATTGAGCTGTCCGATATATTTGAAAAATCAATGCGTAAAACTATGAAAAAAAACTGAAAAGCATTTTTTTTTTAGTATTTTTCGGGAAGATTAATCCAACTAAGTGCCAGGATTTATTATACAGTAATGTTAAAAAGTAAAGTTCTGATTCAGAAAGCGAAGCCAAAAGCCAGTGGGAAAATAACCCATCAATGATAGATTTAGTATATCTTTAAAGTGAGAAACGTCATTATTTCAGAAAGATTCTAAAATAACATACTATTTAACATTAAGAAAAAAAGGATACAACTGAAACCTCATCCTGTATGCCAAATATTAAAGCAATAGTAGCACTTATATTTTATACCTAATACATGAATTAAAAATAGGATAAGTATCTAATTTAGGCAAGCAAGGCTATTGGAGACAGGCATACCCATTCATTGCTTTTAGCAGCATGATTTTCTAGCAGCTTTTAAAGAGAATGTATTTGGTACAGCTAGCACCATACAGAGAGCCACTTCTAAAGTTTACTCAGAGCAACTCACTACAAAGAGCAAAGCTAAAACACTTCCATCAACCTAAATGTACAACAAGAAATGTGTAAGCCATAAAACTCTTAAATAATTAGCTTATTGAATATTTAGGACAATAAGCAGGACGAGAATATAGGAAACTGGATAAGATCATGCTTGGAGTAGAAAGTAGGATAAAATGGCTCTTAAGCTGCTGTGTTGTGTGCTTCCATTTGGATCTAGAGAAAAACCATCATAAAGCTATCCCGAGGGTTTCGTTTAAGTAATGGCGCTGTGGGCATAATTTGCTACAACATATTACTCATCGAATCTTTTCTTGTTACTGTTTTCTTGCCAAAGCAATTTGAAGATGCTAAACTTTCAGCTGTCGTCTCTGAAGTGGTTTCCCAAACCCCAGCTCCTACCACCCAGGCAGCTGGTCCACCCCCCGACTCTGCGGTAAGCAGCATGGCTTATAAGCACTTGGGTTTTGAGCAGCAACTAGAGGGTCAACCAAACTGTTACCACAGTCACCTTCTGTTTCAGAAGAAGTAAGACTGGAGAAATAGGGAGATGACAGAGACTATCTTATTATTAAATGATTAAATTTAAATGATTAAATAAAACAATACCTGTGGAAGTATTTTACACCCAGTGAAGGAGCTTAATATATTGTTGCTTTATTAGAACTGAAGTGCAATAATGCACATTGTGTTCATATTCAGATTTTTTTAATTGTTTAGCTTTCTTGACAGTGTTTCCTTCCTTTATATTTTCCCTGATGCATGCTGTAAGTACTACTCATCATTTACCCTTAAGTTTACTTTAAGGAATTACTCAGCGTTTGAGCTTCTCTCAGCCCACCAAATCACAGACTCCTGGTAGAAAAGCATTGTTTTCCTCCCAGTCATACCAGTAAAAACTTGTCATTTTCATGCTAGTAATGGAAAAACCTCAGTGTCAATATTATTTTAATTATTTACACGTTCTGAGGCAAGACTGTGGGACCAGTCTTTTCCTGACCAAAGCTTTTCCTGACTTCCTTGATTAATTTTCTTATGGTACCAAATTATGCATGATGCAGGAGACCACGGCACATCAGAAGATGAAGAGATTGCCCTAAACCAGACTCCCAACTCCTTGGGTTGAGATAGAAGTGCTCGTGAGCTAGTTGGAGACGAAGTAGCTTGAGTGAAGTCAGCTGGGCTCCCTTTCCTTTTGATGTAGCATCAAAGCTTGCTTCCTGCTGCACTCTGAGATTCTGAGTGAATTTTCCTCCTGTGGGGTCAGTCGTGGGATTATCTGAAAATATCCAGAGGCACAAATAACAAAGTCCAGATCTGGCTGTGGGCAGCGCCACCATTAGCTGCTATAATCCTGGGCTCTCATGAAGCACTTAAAACCAGTAAAATGCCCTCTCTCCACGGGTCTGTGTGTATGTCTGTACACACACCAAAAGTGACAAAAGTCCCTGTGCAACAGAAGGAAGACTCATTCATAACCAGGCTGCTGTTACACTTCAGTTCTTAATACTCGGATTTTAGGAGTCCCTAGAATAGTGATCGAGCCTATTAAGAAACGGCCACAATCAAAAAGCCTTTTTGGCCGTTCGCAGTATGTTTTAGAATGATCCCTTTCGCATCACTTCCTCCATCAGAGTTTTTTGTTTTAGTTAATATTTTATTTGAAGCTATCATTAAAACGAGGTATAAAGCTTTATTTACAACAGTACACTTGGGAATCAAGGCGTAAACTTAGTGATTTTGCAGGGAACATAATATTAACATGTACTGAAGGCATCATAGGACTTCTAGAAAATCAGGCCAAGAATCCCATCTTTTTAGGAAGGGACCTATTTTCTAGGAAGAAAAAGGCATCTAGGGGTGGGGCAGGGTAGACAGGTGCAGAGAGGTGCTAAGTGAAAAGCGAGGGATGAATAGCCGGCGCCTCTGCCCAACTGCCCCCGCCCTAGGGAAAACCCACGAGCTTACAGAAGCCTTAGAGGCACTGTTGGGGCTGCAGGTGACCTAATGCGGCTAACCAGTGACTGATTCAAATTTACTTTTTAGCAGCGTGACAACAAAGAACTTGACGATGCCCTGGATCAACTTTCTGACAGTCTCGGGCAAAGACAGCCTGATCCCGATGAGAACAAACCCGTAGAGGATAAAGTCAAGGTACAAGAAAAAAGTCATTTAAATGGAAGGTTCTTATAGCCCTCTTTTTTTTTTGGAGGGGGAGGCAGTGTTAGTTCTAAAAGCTCATGTAGGTCTTCATAGACCCGTTCAACATCAGCTTCTTCAGCGTAACTGGTTGGGGCATAGGCTTGGATGACCGTGATATTGAATGGTTTGCCTGGGAAACGAACAGAGATCATTCTGTCATTTTTGAGATTGTATCCAAGTACTGCATTTTGGACTCTTTTGTTGACCATGATGGCTACTCCATTTCTTCTAAGGGATTCCTGCCCACAGTAGTAGATATAATGGTCATCTGAGTCATGAAATCAAAAGACGCATACTCCTTGGAAGAAAAGTTATGAGCAACCTAGACAGTATATTCAAAAGCAGACATATTACTTTGCCGACTAAGGTCCATCTAGTCAAGGCTATGGTTTTTCCAGTAGTCATGTATGGATGTGAGAGTTGGACTGTGAAGAAGGCTGAGCGCCGAAGAACTGATGCTTTTGACCTGTGGTGTTGGAGAAGACTCTTGAGAGTCCCTTGGACTGCAAGGAGATCCAGCCAGTCCATTCTGAAGGAGATCGGCCCTGGGATTTCTTTGGAAGGAATGATGCTAAAGCTGAAGCTCCAGTACTTTGGCCACCTCATGCGAAGAGTTGACTCATTGGAAAACACTCTAATGCTGGGAGGGATTGGGGGCAGGAGGAGAAGGGCACGACAGAGGATAAGATGGCTGGATGGCATCACTGACTCGATGGGCATAAGTCTGAGTGAACTCCGGGAGTTGGTGATGGACAGGGAGTCCTGGTGTGCTGCGATTCATGGGGTCACAAAGAGATGGACACAGCTGAGCCACTGAAGTGAACTGAACTGAACTGAGTTAAATTCACCCATTCCAGTCCATTTTGCCTTGATTCATGGACGTGACATTCCAGGTTCCTATGCAATATTGCTCTTTACAGCATCGGACCTTGCTTCTATCACCAGTCACATCCACAACTGGGTATTGTTTTCACTTTGGCTCCGTCACTTCATTCTTTCTGGAGTTATTTCTCCACTGATCTCCTGTAGCATATTGGGCACTTACTGACCTGGGAGTTCCTCTTTCAGTATCCTGTCATTTTGCCTTTCATACTGTTCATGGGGTTTCAAGGCAAGAATACTGAAGTGGTTTGCCATTCCCTTCTCCAGTCAGTTTTCATTCCAATCCCAAAGAAAGGCAATGCCAAATAATGCTCAAACTACCACACAATTGCACTCATTTCACATGATAGTAAAGTAATGCTCAAAATTCTCCAAGCCAGGCTTCAGCAATACATGAACCGTAAATTTCCAGATGTTCAAGCTGGTTTTAGGAAAGACAGAGGAACCAGAGATCAAATTGCCAACATCCGCTGGATCATGGAAAAAGCAAGAGAGTTCCAGAAAAACATCTATTTCTGCTT
>SJYA01001171.1:2299374-2472723 GCA_006410615.1 Neotragus moschatus | reverse complement strand
AAAAGTTATGAGCAACCTAGACAGTATATTCAAAAGCAGACATATTACTTTGCCGACTAAGGTCCGTCTAGTCAAGGCTATGGTTTTTCCAGTAGTCATGTATGGATGCGAGAGTTGGACTGTGAAGAAGGCTGAGCGCCGAAGAACTGATGCTTTTGACCTGTGGTGTTGGAGAAGACTCTTGAGAGTCCCTTGGACTGCAAGGAGATCCAGCCAGTCCATTCTGAAGGAGATCGGCCCTGGGATTTCTTTGGAAGGAATGATGCTAAAGCTGAAGCTCCAGTACTTTGGCCACCTCATGCGAAGAGTTGACTCATTGGAAAACACTCTAATGCTGGGAGGGATTGGGGGCAGGAGGAGAAGGGCACGACAGAGGATAAGATGGCTGGATGGCATCACTGACTCGATGGGCATAAGTCTGAGTGAACTCCGGGAGTTGGTGATGGACAGGGAGTCCTGGTGTGCTGCGATTCATGGGGTCACAAAGAGATGGACACAGCTGAGCCACTGAAGTGAACTGAACTGAACTGAGTTAAATTCACCCATTCCAGTCCATTTTGCCTTGATTCATGGACGTGACATTCCAGGTTCCTATGCAATATTGCTCTTTACAGCATCGGACCTTGCTTCTATCACCAGTCACATCCACAACTGGGTATTGTTTTCACTTTGGCTCCGTCACTTCATTCTTTCTGGAGTTATTTCTCCACTGATCTCCTGTAGCATATTGGGCACTTACTGACCTGGGAGTTCCTCTTTCAGTATCCTGTCATTTTGCCTTTCATACTGTTCATGGGGTTTCAAGGCAAGAATACTGAAGTGGTTTGCCATTCCCTTCTCCAGTCAGTTTTCATTCCAATCCCAAAGAAAGGCAATGCCAAATAATGCTCAAACTACCACACAATTGCACTCATTTCACATGATAGTAAAGTAATGCTCAAAATTCTCCAAGCCAGGCTTCAGCAATACATGAACCGTAAATTTCCAGATGTTCAAGCTGGTTTTAGGAAAGACAGAGGAACCAGAGATCAAATTGCCAACATCCGCTGGATCATGGAAAAAGCAAGAGAGTTCCAGAAAAACATCTATTTCTGCTTTATTTACTCTGCCAAAGCCTTTGACTGTGTGGATCACAATAAATGGTGGAAAATTCTGAAAGAGATGGGAATACCACACCACCTGACCTGACTCTTGAGAAACCTATATGCAGGTCAGGAAGCAACAGTTAGAACTGCACATGGAACAACAGACTGGTTCCAAATAGGAAAAGGAGCATGTCAAGGCTGTATATTGTCACCCTGCTTATTTAACTTATATGCGGAGTACATCATGAGAAAAGCTGGGCTGAAGAAACACAAGCTGGAATCAAGATTGCTGGGAGAAATATCAATAACATCAATAACCTCAGATATGCAGATGACACCACCCTTATGGCAGAAAGTGAAGAGGAACTAAAAAGCCTCTTAGTGAAAGTGAAAGAGGAGAGTGAAAAAGTTGGCTTAAAGCTCAACATTTAGAAAACGAAGATCATGACATCTGATCACATCACTTCATGGGAAATAGATGGGGAAAGAGTGGAAAAAGTGTCAGATTTTATTATTTGGGGCTCCAAAATCACTGCAGATGGTGACTGCAGCCATGAAATTAAAAGACACTTACTTCTTGGATGGAAAATTATGGCCAACCTAGATAGCATATTGAAAAGCAGAGATATTACTTTGCCAACAAAGATTCGTCTAGTCAAGGCTATGGTTTTTCCAGTGGTCATGTATGGATGTGAGAGTTGGACTGTGAAGAAAGCTGAGGACTGAAGAATTGATGCTTTTGAACTGTGGTGCTGGATAAGACTCTTGAGAGTCCCTTGGACTGCAGGGAGATCCAACCAGTCCATCCTAAAGGAGACCAGTCCTGGGTGTTCATTGAAAGGATTGATGCTAAGGCTGAAACTCCAATACTTTGGCCACCTCATGCGAAGAGTTGACTCATTGGAAAAGACTCTGATGCTGGGAGGGATTGGGGACAGGAGGAGAAGGGGACAACAGAGGATGGGATAGCTGGATGGCATCACTGACTCGATGGGTGTGAGCCAGAGTGAACTCAGGTGTTGGTGATGGACAGGGAGGCCTGGCATGCTGCGATCCATAGGGTGGCAAAGAGTCAGACATGACTGAGCAGCTGAACTGAACTGAACTGATAGCCCTGACTTGCCTGGAGTCAGGCTTCCCTGGAGTCAGGCTTCCCTGGTGGCTCAGCTGGTAAAGAATCCACCTGCAATGCAGGAAACCTGGGTTTGATCCCTGCATTGGAAAGATGCCCTGGAGAAGGGAATGTTAACCCACTCCAATATTCTTACCTGGAGAATTCATCACTGACTTGATGGACATGAGTTTGAGTAAACTCCAGGAGTTGATAATGGACAGGGAAGCCTGGCATGCTGCAGTCCATGGGGTCGCAAAGAGTCAGGCATGACTCTTATTTCAGTTTAAAATACAAGTATAAAATTCATAGGTGTGCAATGACAAACAGAAGCACTGGGTTTTCTTTTTTTTCCATCAACTGGAAATCTGTTGACATTGTTGCTCTAAGTTGCTGATAAAACTTAGAGGGACTATGTTTTGCCTCAGAAATATCCAATAAGTGCTGAATGTTGCATTTTCGAATGTGCTAGATGAAGGTAGAACAGAATAGTAATTCTGTATGTTCAATGTTTACAGGAAAAAGCCAAAGCTGAACACAGAGACAAGCTGGGAGAAAGAGATGACACCATCCCACCTAAATACCAACATCTTTTGGATGATAACAAGGAGGTAAATGAAGGTGGTGTCCAGGTTGGATCTATATTCCAAAGCTTTTGAGATTTCAAACCTCACTTGAAAGGAACAGAACACTGTAACAGTAGCATAAAAATGTAACGTGACTGACACATTTAATCTGTCCCCACTGAGCAGGCTGTCTAGAATTCTGTTTAATATTTATTTGAGTCAGTATCATTGGGTGTTTACTGTGCTGGGCACTGTGGCATAAAGAGAACTGAAGAATGTTTTCTCACTCACTGATGCTTAACAGTGATTCCGAGGCAGGTACACAGATGAATTCTCTGCAAGAAAAGGCTATAATAACAATGAATAGTATTTGTAATCTTACCTGAAGCAGAGTCTCTCTGTTGACGCAGAACAGAAAAAGAGTTAGGATGGAAATAGTTCATGGGGTGAATACAATCCAAGGCCTGCCGTCTCTCCTTCTTCCCCAACACCACCACCACCAGCACTGCTGAGAGTGAAGACTGAAAACCATTTTCCCAATGGAAAGCTCTGCTTCTCTATCTCAATACAGCAACAGTATCGTCAAGAAGTCTGTCTGTCTTTGTGGCTCTCCTGGTCAGCCTGCTGTGTTCCCTGCCCCTTCCTGCTTGGCTTCTAGATGTTAAATAGCCCTTTCCAGATCTGTTCATCAGATAAAAACAAGGGAGTCCAAATGACAGCTTCTCTTCCTGGACTGAGGATTCGTGAAGGGTTTGACTGTGTAGAGTACTATCAGCTTCACTGTCTTCTGTTACAGAAATCGGTTCCCCTCACTTGCATTCAGTATTCAGGACAGCGCTTGTGCACCCTGCTAGAATGCCCCCTGCTTTGATGGTCCCACCTGACCCTGTGGTGTTCTTTGGGAAATGTATTCATTAGTGTCCTGGCCTTTGCCGATGGGAAAAATCCCTGATCCTCCCTTGGATCCCTTGTAATCCTCACTGAAAAAAAATCACCTATAGACCATTTCAGTGCCTCAAATCCTTTTGAAGGGTAATAAGCTGTAGTAGATACATATATAGTAAAATAGCAAATAAGACATAAAAACACAAGTTACTTTTTGCGATGTTTTAACTAGAGTAAAGCAGTGATAGAGTTGCTAAATAGTATTTCTTTCACTTCCAGGAACAGACTCATCCTTGCATTTGCCCCAAGGCTATTGAAATATTTGTGAGGTAGTCGTTAAGCACAGCTGGTGAAGAGAGAATACGGACCCAGGTTTATCAGTTATACAACGTATTCAGTTGTCCCTTGGTATCTAGGGGGGGTTAGTGCCAAGACCCCCAGAGATCAAAATCTGAGGGTACTTCAGACTATCTCTGCATTACTCAGAATACCTAAGACAGAGCAGGTGCTACATAAGCAGTTGCTAGCATGTGGCAAATTCAAGATTTGCTTTTTGGAAATTCCTAGAATTCTGTTTCCCCAAATAGTTTCAATTTGCCGGTTGGTTGAATCTGCCAGTGCAGAAGCCACAGATGCAGGGAGATGACTGAACTCCACTGGATAAAAGATCATGGAAATACTGACTGACACCTAAGCAAAACCTTTACAACAATTTGTTTAACCAGTAGTCTCCTTTGTTTCTAAGGGTGCACCTGGGAAGCCAAAGGCATCAAAGAAGCCCGAGGCATCAGAGGTAAGTGTCATAGCTGGGTATTTCCAGAAAGGATTTTTTTAACCTCTAGCTGCAGCTTTCACATTTTAGAAATCTAAAATTCAGTGAATGCCTACCTTGTGCTTGGTCTGATGCCAAGGCATGTATATAAGAGTATATTATTTCTGGCTTCCCAAGAGCCACTCAGCATAGGCAGTTCCATTTTCCAGATTAAAACATCATAGGTCGGAGAATACTAAGCACCTTGTATAACAGAGTGGAAGAAAATGGAGCTGTCAAGATTTTCCTGTTTTAATATCTGTTTTATAATAGTTTGTTAGGAAAAGAATGTCAGCAAGGCTTTGCTTTAAACAAACACATTTGCAGGGCTGTGGGGAAATGGCCCACAAAGCATCTTTCCCTTGCTTTTCCAAAAAGCAAATCTTGATGGTTATTTCTCTTGATATCTCAGAAACCTGCAGGTGCCCAGGACCCCATTGATACCCTCTCAGGGGACTTTGACAGCTGTCCCTCAACTACAGAAACCTCGACAAACACAGCAAAGGTACTGGCTTTTTCTTCTTGGCTTTTTTTATTTTTAATGTATCTCTGTACAAACAACACACACACACACATTATATAATTTTATACCGTAAAATAAACTGATTAATGCCCTAGAAAACTTGAAAAAAATTCTACTTCCCCCCAAACACCATTATTTGGGGTTATTTCTTGTCTTTTCACACATGTAGGTTTTACATAAACATACTTGGATTCTGTACATTTCTTAAAGAGTATAGCGTAAATGTTTGCCGTGTTGCTTTATAAGCTGCAGAGCCACCATTTTTTGTTGCCACGCTATATTGGCGTCTAACAGTACTGCTTTACCTGTGGTCGTTTAAGAGGAGAGCAGTCCCTCCCTGTATACCCCACGCCCCTTGCCCTCTGGGGTTTCCTCGCCTTTTCTGCCCTGAGCAGTTCTCCTCCTTACCCCTGAGAGACCAGTTCACGCATCAGCTGCTCCAGGAACTCTCCCTGTCTGCTTCTCCCTTCCCAGGTCAGGGGCTTCTCCTCTGCCATCCCTGTGCTGTGAGTTACCTGTCCTGTGGGCCTCGCCCCACTGAGCTGTGGGCTTTAGACAGCAGTCATGTGTCCGGTAGCTCTGCGGTCAGCATCAGCAAAATGCCTGGTGCATAGCAGAGGAGATCAAATGCGAATGGATAAAAAAGTGGAATCCACCAAATAGAAGGAAAAGTGAAATGAGGGTCCTCCATTGTCATTTTCAGAAGAATTAAAATGAACATGGTTTCAGCGTATTAAACATATTTCCCAGTCACTGAATTGTCAGTCTTCCCTATCTCGTGTGATTTAACTTCTAGATCACATCATATCCTATTTCTCAACTCCTGGAACCTCATCAATAATGCCTTTTTGGTGAATGGACTTTACTTTTGCATGTGACTGGCCCTAGCTCACTCTGGTTGCTTCCAGGGTTGTTAGATTACTCTTAGTTGTTAGGTTATTCTTCCATAACTCTGAAAGCAGTGTCCTCTTGGCACATAGAAACCAGCTCTGATAGAACCAGGCTCTATTTTGATGAGCAAAATACAGTCTGAGTGCATTATGAAAATTGGCAGGACATCAACGTGAGTCACCTTTTCCTCATTTTTTCCCCTTCTTACCTCCCACCTTGAACACCTCTGTGTGCGTTCACTGTGGTTCAAAAAGTCATGACTGTGAAATACTCAATTTTTCATTATTTAGTTAAACTGGAGATTCCAGGCTCCTGAAAAGAAGAGTCTGATCGATTTGCTTGCAGCAGCAGTTAATTGCTAGATGGAGTGTTGACCGCAGCAGGCTCATTACATTTCCTCTGCTCTAGGACAAAGACAAGAAGCCTGCTTCCAGTGACAAAGCGCCCAGGAGTGGCGGGAAAGCAAAGGATTCCACAAAGGTAAGTTCAGAGCTCCGTCGTGTCTGACTCTTTGTGACCCCCATGGACTGCAGCCCGCCAGGCTCCTCTATCCATGGGATTTTCCAGGCAACAGTACTGGAGTGGGCTGCCATTGCCTTCTCCAGGGCATCTTCTTGACTCAGGGATCGAACCTGGGTCTCCCACACTGCAGGACGGTTCTTTGCCATCTGAGCTACCAGGGAAGCCCCCGCCAGAGCAGTAAATAGATGACAGATGAGCTTGGCAATTACAGGGAGTGATGTTTTCTTAGTCATTTACTTTCTGCTTGGGGTCTATTTAGAAATAAGACCATTTTTAAGCACTATCTACACCCTAGCACATCTTGCCAAAGAAACTGAAGTTTTAAAGATTTTTTTTAAATTATTTATTTTAATTGGAGGTTAATTCCATTACAGTGTTGTAGTGGTTTTTGCCATACATTGACGTGAATCAGCCATGATATATATTATTTTTTTAAAATAATCGATACTTAAGTATCAATATTACTTATCAATAATCAGTATTCAGCAAGTATCAACTTACTGAAGGAACAAAGATTCGGAACACAACTGAAGCGTCCTGTGTTGCCAGGCCTTGTCACACAAAGACCTGGTGTCAGCTGTGCTGGTCTGGGGTGAGTGGAGGCCCTCTCCCTTCATCAGCCCCAAACACCTTGCACTCCCTTGTTGCTACTCTCCCCTACCGTGTGCAGAAAGCCTTGCCTCCTACTTAAAGAGAAAACTGAGGGTGCCTTGCAGGAAATAACCAAGACCCCCTTCCTATCTTCCTCCTAACAAACCCACTCTCCCCTCCTTGCCTGCAGCCTCTTCTCTCTCTCTCAAGGGGTCACTAACTCTCTCCAGGCTTCCCTGGTTGCTCAGCTAGTAAAGAATCCGCCAGCAATGGGGGAGACCAGGGTTTGATCCCCAGGTTGGGAAGATCCCCTGGAGAAGGAAAAGGCTACCCATTCCGGTATGCTGGCCTGGAGAATTCCATGAACTGTGTAGTCCATGGGGTCCCAAAGAGTCAGTCCCACTGAAAGGACTGATGCTGAAGCTGAAACTCCAATACTTTGGCCACCTGATGCAAAGAACCAACTCATTGGAAAAGACCCTGATGCTGGGAAATATTGAAGGAGGCGGGAGAGGGGGATGGCAGAGGATGAGATGGTTGGATGGCATCACCAACTCAATGGAGGCTCAGGGAGTTGGTGATGGACAGGGAGGCCTGGCAGGCTGCAGTCCATGGGGTCACAAAGAGTCGGACACAGCTGAGCAACTGAACTGAACTCTCTCCAGTTTCTTTGTCTCAATTCATATCCTTTGTAGTACAAACATATTCAAGCTCTTTAGCAAGTCAAAAGTCCTATTCCCTCCATCCCTTCACCTCCTTGGAAGATTTGTCTCTGTGACCCCTGCTTCCACTTCTTGAGCTCTCCCTGAGAACAGCAATGACATGCTGGTTGCTGTATTGTTTCCTTATCAGTCCTTAGTTTGCTTGGTCTCTCGGGGTGTGCTTTGGGGCATTAGATTTGATGCTGTAATGACTGAGACTTCAGGATGGGTGAATATGTTATAGCTTCACCTCCCCAAAGACCCAGATTAACACTTCCTACCTCACGTTTCCACTTGGATAAACACTGACAGTACAGATCCGTACACATTATTTCATCAAGTCTAAATCGTCACCAATTATTAAGAAAAAAAGTCAACAGTTTGATTACAATGTTAGTCATCATAACAGCAAATAAAGACGTGGAAATATGTGTGTGTGGCAAAGGAGAGGACACCACCAGAGAACGTAGTTTCTATAAATCTTGGGACAGGAACGTAGTAGGGAGAACTAGAGAAGCTCTTAGTTTCTGAGATCCAATATACTCACATTAAATACTGGTAGTCTTTCCTCCCAAGTGGCATCTCATTTTTCACATTGTTACAGAAAGCAGAACTGAGGCTAATGAGTGGATCTGGTTTCTCAGAGCTGGGCGTTAATGCAGCGTGGCACTTTGAAAGTTTCCTATTATTAAAATGACTCAAACTGTGGTTAGGAAAGGAATGGAAGTGGGTCCCCTCCAATTCTAAAACCAGAGTATTCAAATGGTTATGACTGTTAATTCCAATTATAATGAGAAATAAAAGATACAGGTCCAGAAACAATAATCCAGCTGCATCCAAACTCTTAAAAAGCAAGGTAGTGAGTTCTGGTTCAAGGTGGTGATGTAGAAAAGATCAGCTCACCTCATACCATGGAAACACCAGATCTACAGCTGCGTCTGCAACAATTTCCTCTAGGAAAAAACTCCTACAGTGATCTAAATGACTCCTATCCATCAGGCCAATAAAAGAAGGCCAGCATCAAAGAAGGTAGAAGAGGCTGGGACAGACTCTCGACATAAATCCAGTCCCAACACAGTTAACTCACCATCAGAAGAAAACTCAAAACTCAGAGCTTCTCCTGAGGAGCAAACTAGGTTGAACCCCCACAGCAGCACCCCAACCTTTAAAGGCCACCTGAGAAATGAGCACACAAAACCTCTAGCTTTGGGAACCCAATGGAGCTTGTGTCGAGAAGGCCATAGCAAACTGAGGCAAGGTTCTTCAAGGGCTCATGAGCTCAGACACACCCACTCCCCCTACAAAGCAATCAGAGCTACAGTTCTTAGCCAGCCACCATCCCCAGAGTGCTGCACAGGCCGCAGACCAAAACACACCCCAGCTTTCTGTGTAAGAGGCCTCCTTGCTTGTCCTGCAGCTCCAGTGTGAGGAGCAGGCTTCCGATTTGGCAGAAGATGCCCAGATGTGCTCTTAGGAGACATAAGCTGGGTGCTCACCACCATCGAGCTATTTCTCCATCTCGCTCCAGTATCTCCCAGAAAAGGGGGCTTTGACACTTAGCTAGAGGCCAAATTTTTGTAACTGTTCCCCAGAGGGGTACTTCCTGATCACCTGCTGTGGTCCTTCAGGACTATTATGTTTGTATATTGAACCAATGAAAATAAAATAGGCTGCTTACAGTGTTTGGAGAGATAATCAAGAGTCAGGGCAGGGGTTAACAGTAAAGTTCATCTGCTGCACAAGGCTACGCCTTCAAGACTGGAAGAGGTGGCTGTTTCATCTAATGCACACAGACCAACACAGAGAGTCAAGGAAAATGAAGAAATGGAAGACTACATTCCAAACGATTAAAACCTCAGGACAGAAGCCTTAATGAAGCGGTTTACCTGATGAGTTCAGAGTAACAGTCATAAACTTGCTCACCAAACTTGGGAGAAGAATGGATGTACACAGTGAGAACTTCAACAAAGATATAGGAAAAATACAAGAAAGTAAGAGTCACAGACCTGAAGAATACAATAACGGAACCCAAAAACACACTGGAGGGGTTCAACAGCAGACCAGAAGCAGAAGTAAGGATCTGGGAACTCAAGGACAGAGCAACGGGACTCACCCAGTCAAAGCAACGACAACAACAACAAAAGATAGCCAAAAAGACTTACCAGACAATATCACACAGACCAACACAGATGGACATTTGCGTTATAGGAATCCCAAAAGGAGAGGCAAGACAGAAAGAGACAAAGAACTTAGTGACATAAATAGTGGCTAAAACCTTCCCTAACCTGGAGAAGGAAACAGACGTTCATAACCAGGAGGCCCAGATGCTTTCAAATAAGAAGAATCCAAAGACACCCACACCAAAGACACATTAAAATGTCAAAAGTTAAAGACAAGGAGAGGAATTTGAGTGTACCAAAAGAAAAACAACCTTTTACATACAAGGGGCCTCCGTTAAGACTCTCAGCAGATTTTCAACAGAAATTTTGCAGGCCAGGAAAGGAGTATCATGATATATTTTCAAAGTGCTGAAAGAAAAAAAATGCCAAGAATATTCTCTTCTTAGAAAAACTGTCATTCAGGGAAAAAAAAAAAAAAGTTTTCCCGATAAGCAAAAGCTAAAGGACTTCATCACTATTAGACCAGTTTTACAAGAACGTTACAAGTTCTTTAAGCTGAAAAGGGTGCTAATTAGTAACAGGAAAACAATCAAAGTACAAATCTCACTGGTAAAGGTTAACATACAGCAAAATTCAGAATAATTTAATGTTGTAAAGGTGGTATATTAATCACTGATAAAGCTAGTATGAAGTTTAAAAGACAAAAGTAGTTAAAAATAGCTAACTATAATAATTAAGGGGTACACAAGATTAAAAAGATACAAAATGGACATCGAAAACATAAAACATGAGGGTGATGAGTAAAACCGTAGAGCTCTGGAGTGCGTTCAAACCTAAGTATTGTCAACTTAAAATATAAGTGTAAGCTGTTATATGTAAGCCTTATGGTAACCACAAAGCAGCTACATGAAAACCTTTGGTAGATACACGAAAGAGAAAAGAACCTAGCATACTACTGTAGGAAATCATCAAATCACAAAAGGAGAGAGCCAGAGAAGAGGAAGCAAAGGACTACAGAATGTCAGAAACAGCTCACAGAATGGCAATACACACATACTTATTCATAAATACTTTGAAAATAATGAGCTAAACTCCCCAGAATACAGAGAGGCAGAATGGATAAAAACCACGACACATCTATATATACTGCCTATGAGAAACTCACTTCAAATTTAAGGACAGACTGAAAGTGAAGAGATGGAAAAAAATAGGGCTTGCAAGTGGAAACCAATTATGTTGGCCTTCAAAAAAAAAAGAAAAAAACCAAAGTCTAGAGTAAAACATTTAGAATCACTTAAGGTTATTTTTAGTTTATAAACTTCAAGGGGAAGAATTCAGTGTTTGGGCGAAATAAAATACTTAAAAAGGACTATCTTATTTTCCCTTGCTAACTGCCATCTTTTACCTTTTTAAATCTGAAAAGCGTTTTTCCTTATAAAGCTCTTCTGGTTGATTAGTTTTGGTTACTCAATCCAGAAAATAAAGAACTCATGGATGGTTTTTGCTTGTCCTTTTAGGCAAAGGAGGAAACTTCCAAGCCAAAAGCTGATGGAAAAAGTACAAGTTAAAATTCACACTATTTGGTAAGTTGGGTGTTTGTCACAAATGAAGACCACTGTACCTTCTACCAGCCTGTGTGCTATCCATTTCTTGAATATTTCATGTTCTCTTTATGCTATTGGCAATGCAATGGACACTGCAAAAGCTATACAGTAATTCCCTGAAAAGCAATAAATGGTGCTTCCAGAATGTTTAAAAACATTAATCTTGTAATTAAAAGCTCTTTAAAATATTAGGCCAGGCTCTTAAACAAAATGACCATCTAAGTCTAGTTGACTCTTTGAAACCCAAATGCTCATCATGACTGCAGGTTACTGTGGCAAAGCAAAATTGACAAGTTACATCTTATGGTGAAATGGCCTTATGATCTGGATATTACCCAAAACACTCGTGGGGTGATAAGTGCACACCTACGGTCTGATGGTAATTATAGGGTTTTGAGAACAGGGCAAAGGAAAAGACTGATAACTTGTGATCTTCGTAGTTTTAGAAGGTAAAGCCCTGTGTTCTACTTTATGGTAACTGAAGAGCTGGTTTGGATGAGGGAGACTCTAACATCTCTCTTGAGAGCTAGGGCCTTATTATGTCAAAGAGAAGAGGTCTTATTCTAAATGACAAAAGCATATAACTACTTGGTGCAAAACAGCTAAAAGAAGTAACAATGGAGCTTAAATTGGATTGGGCTCTCTCACCATGATTCACTTTTATTTCCTCTAGAGGAAGGTATACTGATTAGAACTGCTCCAAAGATTTTCTCCAAAATTTGAAGAAAAAAAGTTTTTCTTCTAATTTTCTACCCTAATATCTGCATATACTAAATGCCTTCTTAGATTTATTATGCCTGTAGTAAGAAAATAACATATCAAATGGGTCACTGGATTTTCTTCTTTGAATTTTTCAAGGTATCTGCATATAAAATCTGCAGCGGGTAGATGGTGACTTTGGAAGAACAGAAGGCTTTGACAACAGAAACAATTTCTGGGTGGCTTCTAAACAGTGGTATTTGTTGAGTCTTTTGACATCCTAAACATGGTCTGTTATTCTTTTCCTGAAAAGAAACTGAATTTGTCTGGTTCACCTGTGTTATTTTACTGAGTATTGATAAACGTTAAATTTTTTAAAATTGTCTTCCGTTGCGAGAGAAAGGAACTTTATATTTCTAAGAGATATATTTGATAGTTTCTTAAAGCAGCACACATAAAAGGAAAAACCTTTGCAAACTTTTGCACATTCTCCCCACAGTGCCTGTAAATCTCATTAGTATTTTCAATTTGCACTTAATTATTTTTGTTGTTAGCATTTGGAAAACGATGCCTCGCGTGTTCTTCAGTGTTCTGATTCCTCATGACCCCTTTCCTCTTGGACTTTTGAACTGTATTTGATGTTTCTTTGGGTTGTTGTTTATAAGTCAGTCATAAAATACTGTGCGTTGGGCACATGTCTCCCCTTGAGCTGCTCATCGTAGAGACCCTGGACAGACCAGGAAGCGTTGCACCCCCCTTTCAGGTTGAACTTTGCTTTGCCAGAGGTTAGGACTTGCGCACCTTGTCCGCAGAGACCCACCAGGACGTGACTCAAGTCAGAAGAGCAAACTGCAGACTATGTCACTGCATAGCAAGTTTCAGGAATAACAAAACCTAATGCTTAGAATACTCACATGGCTTGACCTCTGCCGCAGTGCTGCCTTAAGCTCGGCTTGCCATCCTCTCTCTGTGAAAGCTGAGCAGCAGCTGTTAGCCTAGAGCCCTTGCCACACCAGTCTCGCACTGTACAGCATGTGGCTTAATGGAATTGGGTTTATTACCAAACACAAAACCAAACTTCTGCTTAAAAATAAAGAAAAAAGATCTTTTTAACATTTTTTAAAAATCTGTTTTTTTTTCCCCCATAGCCATTTAAGAACTAGGGAGGGTCTGATATCCCACACCTTGGAATGGTTTCTCATATTTTTCTGAATGATTGATGAACATAGCACTGATGAAATTAAATGATCAAAATCCCATCTTCATTTTCTGAGAATGAACGCAGGAAAAGATACCAGGTACACATCATAAAACTGATTTGGAATTCCTGGTTTCAGAGAGTACAGCCTCCCTCCGCATCTGTTTAAACTATTTCTTAGGACTTGGCAGTTTCACTAAAAATAAGTAGTATCACTGATACTGCCTAATGGGGTAGGAGGCAAGAAAAATAACAATTCTGCTTATAATGGGTATCCTATTCTATTCATACTGTCTAACAAGTCTCTTTAAAAACCATGCATATGCCTGAGATTGCAAACTTCATCCACTTCAAATGCGCTGTCTTCATCTCATGAGAGATAAAGGCATTATTAGTCTAAATCTGAGAAATATAAGCCAGGATTATGATAACTTAAACAGACCTTTTCAAGGCACTAACAAGAAAATAAACACTTTTCCTGAGGGATTTTAACTATGTGTCTATAGGTAGTACAAAGTTGTTTTGTTTAAACAAAAAAAAAAAAAAGGGAAACCTTTGACATTGACAGATGTGTTTGCAAAGATATTGCAATCCAATATTACTAATTTACATGCATATATAAAGTTTTTAAAATTACATACCAAATCTGGAGATCTAAGAAATGCCTGTAAAAGAAAACATTTATTTAAGGTTCTCTGAATATGCCTTTTGTTCATTCAAACTGTCTTCCAGACTTGGGTGTCTGCTGGTAATTAATGATGAACTGAGTAAGCTACAGTATCTAAATCAGTCCTTTTTACCCATCTAACATTGCAGTAAATAATTGCAAATATTTGCTTAGAGGTAAATAACATTTTTTATTACCAAAAAGGGTTTTGCACATTGCTGTGGTGATGTGTGTCTCTTTAGAAAATGGGCTTCTCCCAAAGCAAATGAAAATAGGTTCCCTCAGGTGACCAAAACCGAAAACCACTATTTCCATGTTTCGTTACTCAAGATACAAGATGCAATTAAAGGAAAGTATTTTACAGTAAAATCTTGGCTTTGTATGTTTTTTAGAAGGAAAACACCTGGGGGGTAGAAATGACCAGTGATTTCTGTTTTTGAGTTCTTAAACCATTAAGTCAGGCAGTATGTATGAAAATGGAATTATAGACACATTTATGTCCAGAAAAGACCTTCTATTCCATAGTGTATTAGAACACATTGACATTTTTCATATCCTATTCCTTTATCTTAAGTTTTGCAATATATTAAACTCATAAAAGATTTCAACTCCTGGTTGAAATACCTGGTCTTCGTTTAGGCTGATATAAGCAAATAGTTTCCATTTCACAGTAGCTTACATTTAGTAGAGTCTGCCGTGCCCCCTGGCAGTAGGCGCCAACAACAAGTTATTTAGGGATTATAAACCAGACCATCTCATCCTCCGTTGGCCCTGTCTCCTCCCGCCTTCAATCTTTCCCAGCATAAGGGTCTTTTCAAATGAGTCCGTTCTTCAGTGGTTGGATGGCATCACCAACTCAATGGACGTGAGTTTGAGTAAACTCCGGAAACTGGTGATGGACAGGGAGGCCTGGCATGCTGCAGTCCATGGGGTCACAAAGAGTCGGACACGACTGAGCAACTGAGCTGAACTGAACTGAGACCAGACCAAATAAGAAACCGGGAGGGGAAGCATCCCCTACCGAAGGATCAGAAGCTCTCAGGTTCAACTTCCAATGAAAGTTTTCTCCTAGACCTGAAAGCACTCTGCTTTTTCAGAAGGGACACTGCTGGTCAGTGGCCTCGAGGAAATAGATGGCACCCTCCCATTAGGATTATATCAGGAGGGCTCTATGAAACGTGTTTGTGGAGTTTTTGTTTTTAAACAAGAATATGAGCAGGCTATATGAAAACCACAAGTCCAGACAGGACTAACGAAAGCCAGGCTTCCGCTTTCCCCTGCAGAGTTGAGAGAGGGAAGCATCTTACTAGCACAGAGATGCGGAAGGCTGGTGGAAAAGAGGGCCACCTCCCTGGAGCTGAGCCCCCTCCCCGGCTGGAGGCCAGCCTGAGGCTACTGCAAGGGGGCCAGGGCAATAAAGACCCTCGCCTGCTCCCTCCCCAGCCCCAGCTCTGATCTGCCCTCCTGGAAGTGCAGCCGAAGCTGGAGGACAGGGAAGCCTTGTGATGTGGCTGGACAGGTCAGCCCCTGGGCAAGCAGCAAGCGGGAGAAAGTTGGACGGAGAGGGGGCGTTCTGGCTCAGTCGGCGCCCCAGGGGTTCACGGTTCAGTAGTCATCACTGTTGAGTCTTCCCAGGAGACTGACTCAGCAGCGTACGAATGACAAACGCGTGGGGAGCAGGGGTGTGGAGACCACGGGGCTTCAGTATACAATATAAGGAGAAGAAGGAACTTTAGTTCTCCACAGTAGGGAACCCCCCACCTGGGTGTACATTTCGGGGTCACACCTATCATGGAACGTGGTGGCAGCAACTCCCTGAGGAAAACGTGAAGCAGCCGGTCTTCACGAAAAGGAAGGAGTGAAATGAACTGAAGGGGCAAGAAGCATCTTCAGTGGGTGCCAGGCTGGCCCATCTCCACTTCAAAAATATTCACATTCAACAAAAGTTTGCAGATTACACATCACAGGAACCGACCAAGAGCCGAACCATTACAGCAGGTTAAGCCGCTCATTTTGCAGCCACGCTTTGATCTTATCAAAATTCTTATCCATCCAACGTATGTTTTCCTCGATGGTTTCCATGGTTTGTTGAACACAACGGAGCTGAGACCCGTTTTCCTTCAAAGAGCTGAAGAATTCTTTTACCTTGTGGGGGAAAAAAAATCAGGCTTTTAAAATTTTGTTTTCAGGTTACACAAATGTAAGTTCAGGCTAGTTAAAACTGAAGCCAGAATCCCAGCATTTGGCAAAATTCTACAGAGAAGGCAGGGCCAGGTGTCTGGATACGATTATGTACATAAACGAGCTCTGAAATGAGCTCATGCCTCATGATGTCAAGTGTTGTGTTTTTTTTTCTCTCTCTCTGCAGCTTTTTAAAATTTATTCACAGTTGGCAGATTCTAAAAGACTTCGGGGTTTACCATTTTATAATTAAGTTTTAATCTTGTGTATCTATTTTGTGTGTCGTCTGTGACACACACACTGATGCAAACTTAACATTTTTAAAACGTGTCTGAAAAAAGCAGAATGTGCAGAATCTCTTCTTTGCCAAGCCAAACAGCTTCAGCCCCATAAAGTACAGTCTTTCTCTATGGCCCTGGCCACATATGTTATTATAGAAACGCTGCAGGGAGCGGAGTTCTTAGCAAGTTATGGTGGTAATACCCCAAACCTTGCCAACTTTTTTTCTCCTAATCCACAATTGATGTATTGTTCCCTCAAGATAAAATCCACACAACATTCCCCACGGTTTTAGAGAGATAAGGTTCGCTTGGCTATCTCCTCGAAAATATCTGCTGTTGTTTCCCTTCTGGGTGTTTTATCCCCTTTAAGCTCACAGGAAGAATAGGTTGGCTTGGCAACAGCATTGACCATTGTGCTACTCTCTCTCACTGTCAAGGGTTCTTAACCTTTTCCCATAAATTTTCACAGCATTAATCCATCGATTTTTGATTTCGTAGACAGGAAGCAAGTCTCGGCCAAGATGTTTTATTTATTCAGCATGGGTTCCAGACAGTTAATTCCTTAAAAATCCATGTCATAATCATAAGTTTGGGGAGAGGAGGCGGGGAAGATAGGCTTTTGAAAGATCAAATTCCAATTTTAAATGATTCAGGGTTGTTTTAAAATTAAATCTCAGTAGAACTTTTCAGTGAGCTGAAGGCATGCCTTCCCGCTATAACAACCTAGAGAACACCCCACTTCACTGTCCTGCCTTAAATTGTAGCTCAGCCTACTGTTTTTCCATCAGAATTCAAGATTAATTAATATGCTCTTCTAAAAAATCACTCTGGGTAATATCCTGTAATAAACCATCAAGGAAAAGAATATGAGAAAGAAAATGTGTGTGGCTGAGCCACTTTGCTATGCAAGAAAAATGAACACTGTAAGTCAACTGTACTTCAATAAAATGTAAAAAATAAAAAAATCACTCTAGGCACTCTTCAGTCAAACCACATCAGCGGTTTTACTAATTGGGCAAATTAAATTAGTCCTAAAGAAGCTTAACACGATAGTACTAAAAGATCCTTACAAGAGCTCTAAGAAACCCCGTTGTTAACCCTTGCCCTTTAACTTATCTGGACCCAGATTTATCACGCCTCTCTTCATCTGCCTTGGGAAATCCAGCATCTCAGCTGAGGACATAGATGATTCACCCTTCCCTCCTTGAGAACATTTTCTGTGCAATAAGCAGCCTGATATATGGGTAAATGATTAGCTTCTCAGGACTCAGATTGCTCGTCTGTAACACTGCAGAGCGATGGTGAGGACGCCGTTGTATAATGTGAGTTAAGTGCAGAACCTAAAGCCCAGAGGGTGTACCAGGGACTCACCCACATCCATTTCTTCAAGAACACTGACCCTGATACTTACTCATTCCTCTGGCTTAATTACTGCACAAGACACTGAGGATGAGGCCATGAGTCAGGCAAGCAGCCTGTCCTCATGGAGCTTACAGTCTGCCAGAGGAGGCAAGAAGTGAACTGGGATGACTGCACTACAGTGGAGAAAAATAAGCCCAAGCCAGGATCGCAACTGGGGAGGAGGTGGCCTGCCTTTGACAAAGAGGTCTGCGGAGGTCATGACACTTGAGCTCGGGCCTCTGCAGAATAAAGCGAACCTGCCCAGTGTAAAGCTGGGGACAGAGCAAGCCAGGAAGAAGAAGGAGAAAGGGCAGAGGCTTCGAGCCAGGAGAAACACCCGGTGGGGCCCAGGAGCAGAGGGAGGCTGAGTGGCTGAGAACACAGGAGTGATCGGGAATGAGCCGGAGAGGTGGGCTGGGGCTGGGTCAGCGTGGACTCACCCACATGGGAAGGGGGGGTTTGAGATGTCAAGAACAACGGGCAAGAGTTCCAAGAAAATCAACCCAGTCTACCGTGGGTTGGTTTTCAGGATGGAAAATGGTTTGGTGCTGGCCAAGCAGCAAGAGGAAGGCCAGTCAGGAGCTTATCACAGTAGACCCAGGCGAGAGATGAGAAAGGCTTGGCCGCACTAAGAGCGGAGAGGCGCACAGAGAGGATGGACAGGCCGGAAGCAGAGCCAGCAGGACTCAGGAGGAACTGGAGGCGAGGGGAAGGGCTTGGGCTGGTGCCTGCACTTTAAATGTCAGCAGGACATGTTCCATTCTGACAACATGTCAGGCTCTCATTTACATGTCCTGACGCAGGGGTTTTGTACCCGATGCTTCCTCTGCACACAACACTCTCCTCCTAGACGTCTCCATTTCCATCTACACCTGCTCACACGTCCACTTGTCACCCACAGAACAATATCATCCCTTACCCAGTCACTCACTCTCCTTCCCCTGCCTTATTCATCTTCAGGGCATACAACTACCCGACACAGGCTGACGTGTCCCTGACTGTCTGATTCTCCCGGTAGAATATAAGCTCTGTGAGGGCCCGGACTTGGTATACCCTGTTTCATCACTGTAGCCCTGACACCTAAAACTGTAACTGCTGGAGGGTAAGAATGAAATACATCTTAAATGAATTAATGAAAAAATGAATGATCACTCAGTAAATGAAATCTTTTGTTGCTACACATCATCACAGCCCCTGCTGGGTCTGCAGTCATCACACAGAGTATGTCTGCCATAGACCTCACTAGAAGGTCAAGGTTGAATTATTGTGTGCAAGTTAATTACAAGCCTGGGTGAGACTACTGAAAAACTGGAGAAATAAGAGTTGTCACATTTCTTTTTAATTTTTCAAAGCAGTCTCTATCAAGCTAGATCATAGAACTACACAACTGAACCATTCCTAAAAAAGTGAATATTAGGCTGTTGGCTTTTACCTAAATGCAACATTCTTAAAGCCATGTAAAACGTGTTCGACAACTTTACTATAGAGGACACTGTTAGAGAAGAGCCAGGCTTCCCAGGTGGCTCAGTGGGTAAAGACTCTGCCTGCAATGCAGGAGTTGCAGGAGCTGAGGGTTCGACCCCGGGGTTGGGAAAAATCCCCCGGAGCACAGCATGGCAATTCACTCCAGTCTTCTTGCCTGGAGAATCCCACGGACAGAGGAGCCTAGAGTCCGTGGGGTGGCAAAGAGTCAGACACAACTGGAGTGTCTGAGCACACATACACGCACCACAACAAAACGAGCCATTGAGACTGAAAAGTCTGCTTGTGTGGAAAACTTGCATGTTCCAAGGGTCTCTCTTGCCTGACGACGACTCATACTGTTTTCTCATCTTTCCTCGGCTGCTAGGAAGCTGTGATACATGTAGGGCACAACGGCAATAAATTGTCCTCAGCATAAATCCCTCATACAGTCAGCTCTTTCCGAACATTATGTAGCTCTTTATTAACACTGTTTTATATACAGACCTTACAAGTGGCCTAAAATCCTTTCTGAAAGTAGGTAGCACATAAAGTAAGCAATGGGAAGCCCTGAGCTTGAATAGTGGAGAACCTAGTTTCCAGACCGGCCTCCTTCAAAACAACTAGATGATCACTTCAGTCACTTATTCCTCCAATAATCACGTTTAACATCCTAAACGGGGATTAGATGTCTAAAGTAATTTTTTTTAAGCCCTAAAATTTCCAATGGCAGAGCTAAGACTTCAATGTTTGGGGAGAGGCACAGCTTTCAATTATTTATAACTGAGTTTTTGCTAAAATCAAAACCACCATACCGAACAAAACACACATCCAGAAAGAACATGCACTCAGTGACAAAATTCATTTTTAACTCAGCAGGCCCTTCAAGTAATTTGCTGACCTCCTATTTATTAGATAACTTATTAGCTAACTGTCACTTAGGTTTATAAAGAAAGCTTTTCATCTTATTTCATGTTTTTACCTCTTCAAGCCGTGCTCTTGTTGAGAACTGATTTGTTGTTCCCGTTACCATGTAGGCTATGGAATTTGAGCCCAGTTCAAACCTAGAAATAGAAATTGTGAAAATGTATTATGTAGTATTTGCTCATTCCATATGCACTTTTAAGTGCCTCAACATATGTTATAGCAATCCACCAAACACTAGTTAGGCATGAAAAAGATAAGACACGAACCTTAGCTCCAAGGGGCTAAGATCTAGTTGTAAAAAATAAACACACCAGCCACTGAATAAAAGATAAAGTACCCCAAAGAAAACGACACAAGTAATAAGTGCTACTTACAAGGGCAGATGCAGCGTGCAAGTACTAAATAGAAGACTTGGACTGAACTGTGCAGAAGGCTTCATATAGGTCACAGGGTACAGGAAGGGATTATTCCACGTGGCATGAAAAACTTGACCACCCAGATCCACTAGTTAGCACTGAATTAGAGTTTCATATTTTCTAAGGATATTTTGGGTATCTCTACCTCCTATCTTCAGTCAAAAGAATCCCTTTGGATAACCCCTGGTATCTGACAAACTCGGCTAAAACACAGAGAGGTTCAGGAATTTTTCCCAGTCACAGCACAGTTTTTGGCACGACTTACTTTTGCACAAGTTTGTTCCAGTTTTCCCTCAGAAACTGCCAGGCCAACGGATATCCCACTGGGTTTCTGCCAACAGCTCTAAGAATATCTGGAAACTCTTGAGTTTTTATTACATCTCCCTTAAAACTTTGATCTAGTAGCCTAGAATGATTAAGAGACGTGTTAGCAATGAAGAGGCCCAAAAATTCTGAACTTTTTAATATAATGATTTGTGGAAAGAAAAAAAGCTGAGAAACCCACTATAGCTACATAATAATAAAAACTAACATTTATATTTACAACACCCCTTCTCATATATTCTCTCTTTTTGCTCACAAGTGGCTAAATAAGGAAACCAAGCATATATTTCTAAATGTGTTAAAAATACACAAATACACACTCCTCAAAATATTTTTCCTAACACTCACTGCTCCCTAATTATTTACCATACACATTAGATGTGCGCCCTCCTTCATAAATGTTCCCAGCAGAAAATGTGGTTCCTGGCCAAGAGAACAAAAATAGGGGCCAGAAGAATCTTCTCTCATTTAGTTCCTCTTGGCTACATGAACATGAATGAATTACTCACCACTGAAGCTTTTCTTTATTTTGGCTGATACAGAGAGCAAATTCAATTTGATTTTTCTCAGTACTGGACAATGACGACTGGTATTTACTATAAAGGAAATCCCATCCTTCGAGGGTCTGGGCCCCCACAGCAAACACTGCCAAGGTCACATCATTGGGCAGGCTGTGGAAAAGAACACACCAGGAGAGAGGCTGGGATGAAGGAAGGAAGTGTGTTTGCATGCAGGAGATTTACTTATGAAGTGATAAACCGGCTCCACAATCAGAGACGTGTGCTTGGAAATATAAACCAAAATAACCTCTTTCCTTCAGTAACATTTTATGAAAGAGGCAAGAAAGAGTAACTGAGTTTGGTTTTAAGTAGCTTTCTCGAAAATACACTGTGAAATGCCACTTCTTTAAATACATCTGTTTCTAACATACTTGAACGATGTCAAGTGACTCAATAGGTAGTCACTTTTCAAGAAAAAAGAAAGAAAATTCAAACTAGACTGAAGATGAAGTCTATGAACAAAAGTCAGGAACCCAACAGGACCACTGTTTGTAGGCACTTCTTTAAATGGAAGTACGTATATTGGTAGCTTAGTATTTCCTGCATGGGATTTAAGCCACAAATGTAAAAGGCCTTCGTCCCTGCCCCATATCCCTGTGTCCCCTCCCCACCAGTCGGGAGCTTGCTGCTACTGCTGCTGCTAAGTCGCTTCAGTTGTGTCCTACTCTGTGCGACCCCATAGTCGGCAGCCCACCAGGCTTCCCCATCCCTGGGATTCTCCAGGCAAGAACACTGGAGTGGGCTGCCATTTCCTTCTCCAATGCAGGAAAGTGAAAAGTGAAAGTGAAGTCGCTCAGTCGTGTCCGACTCTTCGCGACCCCATGGACTGCAGCCCACCAGGCTCCTCTGTCCATGGGATTTTCCAGGCAAAAGTACTGGAGTGGAGTGCCATTGCCTTCTCCGGTCGGGAGCTTGAGAGGCCTGAAAAAGCTCCGATGAGAGGCACTGCCTCTCTTCCTGCCCAGCACAGCTGTCTCAGTTCTAACAAGGTTTTGTATCCTTGTGTGTGTGTGTGTGTGTGTGTGTGTGTGTGTGTGTGTGTGTGCACTCAGTCATGTCTGACTTTGCCAGGCTCCTCTGTCCATGGGATTATCCTGGCAAGAATACGGTAACAGGTTGCCATTTTCTACTCCAGGGGATCTTCCCAATCCAGGGATAGAACCTGTGTCTCTTGCGTCTCCTGCTTTGGCAGGCAGGTTCTTTACCACTAGAACCACCTGAGAAGCCACCTTTATATCCTTGAAGTGAAGTGAAAGTTGCTCAGTCGTGTCCGACTCTTCGCCACCCCATGTCACTCGTGTGAGAGTCGTGTCACACTTTGCCACAAAGTCCATGGAATTCCCCAAGGCAAGAACACTGGAGTGGGTAGCCTTTCCCTGCTCCAGGGGATCTTCCCCACCCAGGGATCGAACCCAGGTCTCCCGCACTGCAGGTGGATTCTTCACCAACTGAGCCACCAGGGAAGACCAAGAATACAGGAGTGGGTAGCCTATCCCTTCTCCAGCAGATCTTCCCGACCCCAATAGAACCGGGGTCTCCTGCATTGCAGGCGATTCTTTACTGACTGAGCTATCAGGGAAACTCAAAAGAAAGGATTATTTGGGGCCAAGTGAAAGTCACTCAGTTGTGTCCCAACTCTTTGTGACCCCATGGACTATACAGTTCATGGAACTCTCCTGGCCAGAATCCTGGAGTGGGTAACCTTTCCCTTAGCTCCAAGGGATCTTCCCAACCCAGGGATCAAACCCCAGTCTCCCACATCGCAGGCAGATTCTTTACCAGCTAAGCCACAAGGGAAGCCCTTTTGTATCCTTGCTGCTGCTGCTGCTAAGTCGCTTCAGTCATGTCCGACTCTGTGCGACCCCCTAGATGGCAGCCTACCAGGCTCCTCTATCCCTGGGCTTCTCCAGGCAAGAATACTGGAGTGGGTTGCCATTTCCTTCTCCTTAGCTATACAAAAAACCCCAGTTAATATTCTAATCCCATTCTAACTGTTCAGATATTTGACTTTTATGCATAGAAGTTTCCTCTTAGCATTTCCTCAAGCAGAAAGTTGAGAGGGGTATAGATAAATCTAAAAGAAAAAGAAAATTATTTTCCCCGAAGAGCACCAGAAGAGTCTTATCTATACTTGTTTCTTTTTTGCCCTCAACATTGAGTCATGATGATAGAAAACAGAAAAGATACCCCTTACGTGAACAAACTAGTTGCTCAAGAAAAACAGACCTGAGGTTTCCACCGGCTTCCTGCCACTGTCTGAAATAGCCTTCTGCCTTCTGCACGCAGGGCTGGTACTTGCGCACGCAGGCCAGGAGGAGCAGCTGGCTCCGCAGCATTCGCTCGCAGACGGAGCCCTCATCCGTCCACGTCTGCTTGTCAATGAGGCCCCTCAGCAGCCTGATGAGAAAGGCCTGCGGGAAAGCCACACCTGTCCCCAGTCAGCGCGTGGTTTACAGAACTCAGCACACCCTCGGGTGATGGGGATTGCTCCTTAAAGCTTAGGCCAACTCAGATTTTCAAAACCATGCGGTTCGGTTTCTATTTAATTATAAAAAGAGTCGAAAGCAAGAAATGATGAATGATTCGAGTATTTCCCTAACCATCTTAAATACTTTGTCTACTTAAAATCAGGATGAGCTGCCACTTTCAACACTCACTAAAAGAGACAGTCCATGTGACATTTTGAGAGCAAACTATACAACAAGACTTCATGACATTTTGCCAAAAGTAACAACTGTGTGCCTCCTGCTTAAGTACCTGAGTCCCGGAAAA
The DNA here is from genome assembly GCA_006410615.1 of Neotragus moschatus. Taxonomy (NCBI): domain Eukaryota; kingdom Metazoa; phylum Chordata; class Mammalia; order Artiodactyla; family Bovidae; genus Neotragus; species Neotragus moschatus. The sequence continues at coordinate 2,448,426 of SJYA01001171.1, read as the reverse complement.
TCTTAAGAGCAACCACCACAATACAGAAGTAAAATGACATAAAGAATTAGCCACATGAGGGAACGGCTGAGTGTCTAACAGTGCCATGCCTGTTTTTTGTGCCAAAATAAAACCAAAATCTTCACAGGTCAACTCAAATATGGAGATAATTGCAATTTTCTTTAAAATATATCAAGTCATGTATAAAATATACACCACGGTAAGAAGTCTTTTCCACACCCACACCAAAGCAAACCGGTTATCTAAAACTATTCAATTTATTCCAGCCTTTTACCTTGAACTGAGTTTCCACTTCATTCATCTCTCTCTTCTCCATTAACTTATACATCGGTATCAGCTCATTCAAACCTTGAAACACTGGCATGATTTCCGTTTCATGCTTCAGGTACAAGGTTAAGTCCAAGGCTTTTTCAATCGATAGCTTTCCAATGCTGGTCAAGAGACACCAGAGTTAGCAGTTTGAAAGAAAAATCCAGGAAATCAACTATTTGCTTCAAAAGTTATTTTAACAAGCTTCCAGCAAAATAGTCAGTCAGATATAGACAACTCCTTACAGGTAATGATCTTTATACTAACAGCTCTCCTGTCACGTGTAACATACCACGTGGCGTGTTTGCACTGTGAAGGAACTTTCTTGACTAGCAGAGCTAACCACATATATAACATACCACGTGGCGTGTTTGCACTGTGAAGGAACTTTCTCGAATAGTAGAGCTAACCACATGTAATATATAATGTAATATATGTGTGTGAAGTCGCTCAGTCGTGTCTGACTCTGCAACCCTGTGGACTGTAGCCCACCAGGCTCCTCCATCCATGGGATTCTCCAGGCAAGAATAGTGGAGTGGGGTGCCATTTCCTTCTCCAGGGGATCTTCCCGACCCAGGGATCGAACCCAGGTCTCCCTCATTGGAGGCAGACGCTTTAACCTCTGAGCCCCACATATAATAGTAGAGCTCTACTGGCTGTGTTTAAGATGCAATGGCAGCAGGTCAGCATCTGTCCCTCTAGGAAACGCTGAACCTTGCTGGACTGCCAGAGTGAAACGGGAGCAGTGAGCAAAGACCCCTCCGGAAGCTTCACCAGAGAGGCCGCCACTCAGTCACCAGTATGAGTCCCTGGAGTTACATCCTCATCTCCATCTCAAAAGAAACTGAATAAAAGAACAGCCTTTTGGACTCTGGGAGAAGGCGAGGGTGGGATGATGTGGGAGAATAGCACTGAAACATGTATATGATCATATGTGAAACAGATGGCCAGTCCAGGTTCGATGCATGAGACAGGGTTCTCAGGGCTGGTGCACTGGGATGACCCAGAGGGATGAGATGGGGAGGGCGGTGGGAGGGGGGTTTGGGATGAGCGACACATGTACACCTGTGGCTGACTCATGTCAAGGTATGGCAAAACCACTACAATGTTGTAAAATAATTAGCCTCCAATTAAAATAAATAAAAAAAATTTTTACAAATTAAAAAAAAAAAGAAACTGAATATAGATCTAAAAAATTCGTCATTATAATGAGAGTTGGTCTTAAAAGCCTCGGTGATAGGGTACGTGAGCACGTATGTAAACAGTGATTTAAGCAGCAGGGCGCTGTGGAGGGAAATATATTCAGGCAGGCAGAAACGGCTTCATAAGCAACCCCTATCTTTATGCCCCACTGCTTTCTGTCACCTCGAGAGGCACCCCCAAAGGAAGAACTCAACATTTTAGAGCAGAGAGACATGGAGCTGAGAATTACAGTATTCTCTCCCACTTGGGGGATTCCTCTTGGACGTCACTTCTACCTAAAGAGTGAAGAAGTTTGAGTTTTAGGCATGGGGAAGATTTCCTGAAAAGCCAATGTTATGGGGCAAAAAAAAAAGTGAACATTATCCTCTCCCACTCAGAGGTCATTTGGCTGGACCACGTCCTGTGAGCTACATGCCATAAAGATGCTGTGACGTCCAGGCACCCAGTTTGGGTAGCATGGGGATGGGACAGGGGAACTGCTCTCCTTTAGTGCAAGAGATGCAATGATGACAGCCTGGGTCTGGGCAACCTTAGTCTTCTAAGAAGCCTTCACTCGGCAGGGAGAAACCTGATCTGTTATATACAGCAAGGCCAGGAAAAGCTGCTGGGCTAGGCTCTAAGGGCCAGGCAAGGGGCTTCTCCGGGATGTTGGTCTCCTGGTTTTCTACACTTCTGCCTCCATATGATCCAAGTAGTTAATGAAAAAGATTAAAATACAGATTCCTTTCTTTACCTCGGTCCTCAGCAGACACAGATAAGAGGTTAATCCTGAGGCTAAAAGGAACCCTGAATTGTTAGGAGAACTTGGGAGAAAACATCCTTCAATTTCTTATTAGCAGTCAATCGTTTTCATCTTTAGAAATCAGAGATTTGAATGATAACAGCAGCTTTCAGGAATAAAGCAAGACTGTGAGGGGGGCTTGCATTACCTGACAAGCTGAAATGCATTGTTAATGAGACTGGCCCGATCATTACTGCTGATTGCCGTGTGTGTTCCTTTTAAAAGGCCAGTCAGAGAGTCCCATCCATCGTCCTCATAGTGCACGATGTAATAGCCATTCATTCCGACATTAAATTTGATCCATTCCACCTCTTCTGGGAGGATGAGCACATCTAGAGCAAAGAAAGTAAATCACAGCTCTGTTTTCTCTTCTGCCTGGTAAAAGCTTTTCTGATCAGAGACTAAAGGCAGGCTTAACACTCAACAAGTTGAGTTTCATATTGAACGCACTGCTTTTAGAAACCAGAAAACAGCATCCCAACAGACAAAAGCCAATACTAGTTTAAGACACGAATTTTGTGAGATTTACAGACTTATGAGAAGAGTGTAAATGTTTCAGGCCACACGTATGATACAACCCACAAACGTTAAAGGCGGGGGCGATTTTCCCAAGTGTCTCTCCTCTTCAGCATTATATAACTCACCTGTTTTACTCCCTACCTGGCAAGATATTGGCCTTCTTTTTTGCAGCCAGACAGTATTTTCAAACCTATATTCTTCACTAGAAATTGAAAGTCAGGGATCTGCTGAAGATGAAGTCTGACCTGATCGTTTTTGTTTTAACCAAGATAAATACCCAGGAAAACTGATTATTTAAGTGCTATACATTTAAACAGTTCCTTCTTGAACTAAGCTGGTTAGGTCCACAATAAATTACCTGTTCTTGTCTTCAGCAAAAAGCGTTGGACTGTGTCTGATTTGCTGGTAATGAATGTCAGTGGGACATGCCACAGGAACCTAAAAGAAAGGAAGACTAAGAGTTCACTTGCTGATTCAATGCAAGCAGTTCCTAAATCACCCACCATGTGCCAGGCACTGGCTTGTTTAAAGAAAGAGGGTACCCGAAACAGCTAGAGTTAAGAGCTCAAAACATCCCAGCCCATTTCCAGCTTTGTGGGAGCTGCCAGTTCAGGTTCGATTCATTCTTCTTGGACTCCCTGAAGAGAGCCAGGAATCTGGGCTCAAGGGAGCCCTGATAGTCTCATAGGGATCTCAGGGGGCGTGACTGCAAAAGTGAGACCACTAGACGTGGAAGAGTTGACAGCCTGTGCCTTCTACGAAGTCATATACTCAGAAAAGCACAGCATCACTTCCATGGAATTCCTGCCAAGGATGCACAAGCTGAATCGGACTGTGAAAAAATAAAACCAGCAGAAAACCCAAATTAAAGGACATTCTTTAAAAGAGCTATCCTCTACTCTTCAAAAATATCAAGGTCAAGAAAGACAGACTGAGGAACTGGTTCAGAAATCCAAGAACTAAGGAGATGTGACAAGTAATACAATCTGATCCTATATTAAATCCTGAACCAGGTTTTTTCTCGTTTTTTTCTTTTGCTATAAAGACATGACTAGGACCACTGAGTAAAGTTGAATAAGGCTGATACATTTGATAATAGTATTGTATCAAGTTCATTTCATAATTTTGATAAAGGTTCTGTGATTATATAAATCAATTTTCTTCTTTTTAGAAAATACTACTTATGACAAATAGATGGGGAAATAGTGGAAACAGTAACTGATTTTATTTTCTTGGGCTGCAGACAGTGACTGCAGCCAGGAAATTAAAAGACGCTTGCTCCTTGAAAGAAAAGCTATGACAAACCTAGACAGCATATTAAAAAGCAGCGATATCACTTTGTCAACAAAGATCCGCGTAGTGAAAGCTATGATTTTTCCAGTAGTCATGTACGGATGCGAGAGTTGAACCATAAAGAGGCTGAATGCTGAAGAATCGACGCTTTTGAACTATGGTGTTGGAGAAGACTTTTGAGAGTCCCTTGGACAGCAAGAGGATCAAAGCAGTCAATCCTAAAGGAAATCAGCCCTGAATATTCATTGGAAGGACTGATGCTGAAGCTCCAATAATTTGGCCACCTGATGCGAAGAGCTGATTCACTGGAAAATACCCTGATGCTGGGAAAGATTGAAAGCGAAAGGAGATGGGGGCAGCAGAGGATGAGATGGTTGGATGGCATCACCGACTCAACGGACATGAGTTTAGCAAACACTGTCTGGAAGACAGTGAGGGCCAGGGAAGCCTGGCGTGCTGCAGTTTGTGAGGTCACAGGGTTGGACACGACTTAGCACCTGAACAACATACTGAAGTATTTCAGGTGAAGAGGAATCATGCTTCCAGCTTACTCTCAAACAGTTGAAAATATGTTTGCCATATATGCAGAGAGAAATAAAGATCATATTTTTGGAATCGTTTGATATTTTAGGTTATATATAGACATATAAAATAAATGTGATGAAGAGTTAACACATATGTGGGGCAAGATTATACAGGAATTCTTTGCTCTCCTTATAACTTCTCCAGAGGTCTGAAATCATTTAAAAAAAAACAAAACTTAATAGTGTCCATCCAGCGACTGAGTGACTTCACTTTCACTTTTCACTTTCCTACATTGGAGAAGGAAATGGCAACCTGCTCCAGTGGTCTTGCCTGGAGAATCCCAGGGACAGGGGAGCCTGGTGGGCTGCCGTCTATGGGGTCAGACAGAGTCAGACACAACTGAAGGGACTTAGCAGCAGCAGCAGCAGCAGTCAATTTGCAGTGTCTCATTTCCAGCGATGTCCTCTGTAGTGTTAAGCTGACAAACAGGTTTGGGGATCCAAATCAGACTGGCAAAGAAGAGAATCAAGTCTCTTGCATTTCCCGGAAATCACCTGAATGTTTATGTCCTTTGGAGAAGGAAATGGCAATCCACTCCAGTATTCTTGCCTGGAGAATCCCAGGGACAGAGGAGCCTAGTGGGCTGCCGTCTATGGGGTCGCACAGAGTCGGACACGACTGGAGCGACTTAGCAGCTAACCCTACCGACAGGCACTGTTGCAATTTGGTGACAAGTGCTCAGAGCTGACTTCAATCCAGTAACTGAAAATTACCATCATGTCTAACTACAAACCATGCGAATGTTAAAGTAATTATATATCATCTCTTTCCTTTTGAAAAGATGGTGGGGTGTAAGTCAGCTTCATAGGGTATTTAGATTTGATTAATGTGTTTGGCAACAAAGGGAAGGGTACTAGTTCAAAAACAAGGGCTCCTCCTACCAGGCAGACGTCATTACCGAGGCAACAAATGAGTTTCTGCCTGTGAACCTTACCCAGTTTCTGGGGCGTTGGCCACGCCTTTCACATAGTACTCTTGCTTCATGTGTACGTTCCTGCCTCTCACGGTGATGGTTATCAGGGGAAAGCCCTTCTGCAGCGTCCAGGTGTTCATCATGGTTTTCACATCAAGGCCTTCCCGTCGCCAGTGCTGGTTTATGCGAAAAAGGCAGATATGTGAACTACTTGGACCCACCTCTAAGAAGAGGACCCAAGCTTGAGCATGCAGGGGCTGCAGCCAGTGGAGCTCTTCTCTGTCCCTTCCTCTGCTCCCAGCCCCCGGCCCGCTCCCCTCCCCTGCTGGCTTCAGCCACAGCATATCCATCAGAGCACCAGCTATTCGCTTTTCCTTCTCTCCCTTTCTTCTGTCTTAAAAACAGGTACCACACCTGGTTCTCCTGGGCAGACCTTGAGTTTGGCATCGGGCAAAAAAGCAGGTATGTGTGTGAAGGCAGGGGGAGAAAGGACAGAAAGTGGCCAGGTGTGCGACACCTCCGTAAGGATGCTGTCTATCCCACAAGCAAGGTGGGGGGAAAAGTGCTCTATTGAGAGCCCGTACTTCCCAAGGATAAAACCGACGTGGCCCACAGCCCAATAGCCAGCCATTAACTCAAACGAGCATTTACTCTTTGAGACTAAAAAAGCTTTCAAATAATATTTAAGAGCTAATGAAAGGATAAAACACTCCACGGGACACATCTAGACACTATGGAATAAATCTGTCTCTGAAAGCAAAACAGCCAAGAAAATAAAAATCGAGTGGATATAATTCTGTTGAATCTCCAGGCTCACACCGAGTTACCTGTGAAAATATTCCACAAGGCCAGATAAACAGAGACTCAGGCTGCTTTGTGATTCAGGTGTTATGAATTCTTTATAGCTTAGCAGTTAAAGACATGAGTTAGATCTCAATTCAAATCCCTGCTCTGCAATTTACTAATCATATGCCTTTGGATTTCATTTCCCCAGCTGTAAAAACAGGGGTAATAGCATTTGCTCATAGGCTTATTGTGAAGAATAAGGCAGATTATACATGTAAGTGCTCCACACGTGCCTGACACAGCGTAAGTGCCTGAGAATGCTCACGCCACCTATGTTTTTTTTTTTTTCCCACAAATGAAGGGCTATGGAAACAATCGACACAGCCTGATGGTTACAGTCCTAATCTATCACAGAAGCACATCATAAATCTACTGCTTTCCAGAGAGTGAAGCTGAAGAAATATAATCAGTGAGATAATGTTACCAAAGATGGCTGGAAAACTTCCTTGTATAGAGAGACTTCAGAAAAACTGTAAAAGGCTGTCACTCTGGTATAGTTTAAATGCAGCCTTATCTACAGAGAGACTGATAAGATCCAGGATCTCAGAAAGCTTGGCACAGAGTTATCCTTCAAAGGAAATGGAGTAAAAGAATGGGCTTTGGGGTGACGCGTACAGATGTGAAAACTTACCGCAGTTGAAGATGAGTGTTCATCCCTAGAACAAAATCCATCCATGTGTTGCGTGTCATCTGTAGGGCAAATCTAAAAAACAAAAATAAACACATCGCTCAGTCCTTTGGAAAAAAAAGAAGAACCACTCGTGATTCTTCTCAGAGGGATTAATATGGTACAGAACAAAAACAAAATAAGGCAATAGGCCTGCCAACCCCAAACAGAGATACATAAAAACATACTCACGCTTGCCATACTATTCCACAGGTCCTCGTTTTTCGTGTTTTGATAGCTATATTTCTGCAGATACTTTACAATGCCACTTTTAAATGCGTCGGCACCAAGATAGTCCCTTAGCATGTTCAGAATACAAGCTCCCTGGAAAGACCACATAAGTAATTGTTAGCCGTGGTCCGCCTCTGTCTCATTTACTGTCACTGTGTTGGAGCCATTCGTTAAGATGCCGTAACATTTTTAGCGTCTGATCACTTGTGGAATAATTAGAAAAAATGGGTTACACCTGGACCGATTGAGGTGGGAAATCAATGCGACTCTTTATGCTTTAGTCACCAGGACTGCAATTTTTTGTCAGTATTCAAACTTCCCCATCATCTGCCAGCTTCCATGATTCACAGGCGAGTGGGCGACGGTGCAGAATAAACATGGGACTTTGGAGCACCACGTGGCTCTCCCGCTGCCCCTCTGGGGCAGGAGGGGGGAGAGATGGGATCCAAGGTGAGAACACATGAGAAGTGGCGGAGCCCACTGGGCAGGAATTGGCAGCCTGGAGCACAGAAAACCGGCCCAGCAAGAGCAAGGTGAGAAAGGGGGCGAAAGAGCGCCTAGACACCCTGCACTCCCGCGATAAGAGCCTTTCCCCTCCTCGCCCACTCTCCTAGATCACGGGTCGCAAATTTGCATACTTCCAGTGGCCAGACAGGTGGGACGGGAGTCAAGGATAAGAGAAGGCCTTTCACGTTCTCTGCCTCCCCTGAACTTTTCATGCAACTAACCACCAGGAACTTTCCCTCCTTTCTCCTTCCCTCGCTCAAAACACCACCCTGAGCTTTCTAGGAAATCATGAGTCCCCCTTCCTAGGAAACCCTTCCTACTTGACTTCCTGAAATGCCTCAGTTCATCTTTAAGACACAACTCAAAATCTCCTTTTCCAAGAGCATGTCTTAGGTCCCCTCAAGGTAGAGACAGTCTCTCTCTGGCTCTAGGAGACAGTAGTCACTAAATGGGCAGAGCCTGGGTCCCTGAAGGTCTGCACTGAGTGCGTGTCCCTGCCAACAGGACGAGGGTTTGTGAGGGATAATTTATGGAGGTATAGCTGATAGATAACATGAGCTTCAGGTGTACAACACCTGCATATACCGCACAAGGGTCACCGCAGTACGCCTCGTTAACACCCGTCACGCACAGTTACAACTTTTTTCTTGTGAGGAGGACTTCTAAGATTTCCTCTTGGCAACTTTCAAACACACAATACAATGCTATTAACTACAGCTCCATGCTGTACATTATATCCCTATGATGTATTCTATAACTGCAAGTTTTTACTTTTTGACATCTTCACCTATCCCTAAGCCCCTGGCAACCACCAGTCTATGAACTCACTCTTCGTGTGTTTTCACTTTTAGATTTAACCTATAAGTGAGGTCACACAGGATTTGTCTGACTTAATTCATTTAGCATAATGCTCTCAAGATTCATCCATGTAGTTACAAGCGCCAAGCTTTCCTTTGTCTATGGCTGAATATTCCACCATAGAATGGACACTTGAGGAAACAACCATCTGGCCTATTGCAAATAAAGTTGCCAGGAACACGGGGTGCATGTCTTTCTTTTAGCTACTGTTTTTGTTTTCTTTGAAGACCTCAAAGTGGAGTTGCTGGCTATGATATCTCTATTTTGTAATATCTTGTTTTCTATCCTGTCTTCCACGGTGGCCAGACCCATTTACGTCCCCACCACAGTGCACATGGGTTGCCTTTCTCCACATCTTCTCAACACACGCTATCTGTCTTTTTGAGACTAGCCATTCTAACAGGTGTGGAGCCGTGTCTCATTGTGTTTTGACTTGCATTTCCCCAGTGGTTAGCAACGTTGAGCACTTTATAATGTACCCGTTGGCCATATGTTTGTCTTTGGAAAACTTTCTATTCAGTTCTTTTGAAATCAGATTGTTTTTGCCCAGCCATTACAAAGAATGAAATAGGGCCATTCGCAGCCACATGGATGGACCTGGAGATTATATCATACTAATTGGAGTAAATCAGACAGAGCTGGACAAATGTCATATGATATTGCTTAAATGTGGAATCTAAATCAAATGATATGAATGAACACATTGACAGACTCACAGAGAACAAACTTATGGTTACCAGGAGGGAAGGGTGTTGGGGAGGGAGAGATCGGGAGTTTGGGATTGACATGTACACAATGCTATATTTAAAATGCCTTTCCATGAAAAGAATTTAAATTAAAAAATAAAGTGTAAAAAATAAAAATAAAATCAGATTGTTTAGTAAGCAAGTTGAAGCGTTCTTTATATACTGTGGACACTAATCCCTTGTCAGACGCCTGCTTTTCAGCTATTCTCCCATCTAATAGGCTGCCTTTCACTCTGCTTTTGCTGTGCACGTGGTTTTAATCGCATGTGATTNACCGAGGCAACAAATGAGTTTCTGCCTGTGAACCTTACCCAGTTTCTGGGGCGTTGGCCACGCCTTTCACATAGTACTCTTGCTTCATGTGTACGTTCCTGCCTCTCACGGTGATGGTTATCAGGGGAAAGCCCTTCTGCAGCGTCCAGGTGTTCATCATGGTTTTCACATCAAGGCCTTCCCGTCGCCAGTGCTGGTTTATGCGAAAAAGGCAGATATGTGAACTACTTGGACCCACCTCTAAGAAGAGGACCCAAGCTTGAGCATGCAGGGGCTGCAGCCAGTGGAGCTCTTCTCTGTCCCTTCCTCTGCTCCCAGCCCCCGGCCCGCTCCCCTCCCCTGCTGGCTTCAGCCACAGCATATCCATCAGAGCACCAGCTATTCGCTTTTCCTTCTCTCCCTTTCTTCTGTCTTAAAAACAGGTACCACACCTGGTTCTCCTGGGCAGACCTTGAGTTTGGCATCGGGCAAAAAAGCAGGTATGTGTGTGAAGGCAGGGGGAGAAAGGACAGAAAGTGGCCAGGTGTGCGACACCTCCGTAAGGATGCTGTCTATCCCACAAGCAAGGTGGGGGGAAAAGTGCTCTATTGAGAGCCCGTACTTCCCAAGGATAAAACCGACGTGGCCCACAGCCCAATAGCCAGCCATTAACTCAAACGAGCATTTACTCTTTGAGACTAAAAAAGCTTTCAAATAATATTTAAGAGCTAATGAAAGGATAAAACACTCCACGGGACACATCTAGACACTATGGAATAAATCTGTCTCTGAAAGCAAAACAGCCAAGAAAATAAAAATCGAGTGGATATAATTCTGTTGAATCTCCAGGCTCACACCGAGTTACCTGTGAAAATATTCCACAAGGCCAGATAAACAGAGACTCAGGCTGCTTTGTGATTCAGGTGTTATGAATTCTTTATAGCTTAGCAGTTAAAGACATGAGTTAGATCTCAATTCAAATCCCTGCTCTGCAATTTACTAATCATATGCCTTTGGATTTCATTTCCCCAGCTGTAAAAACAGGGGTAATAGCATTTGCTCATAGGCTTATTGTGAAGAATAAGGCAGATTATACATGTAAGTGCTCCACACGTGCCTGACACAGCGTAAGTGCCTGAGAATGCTCACGCCACCTATGTTTTTTTTTTTTTCCCACAAATGAAGGGCTATGGAAACAATCGACACAGCCTGATGGTTACAGTCCTAATCTATCACAGAAGCACATCATAAATCTACTGCTTTCCAGAGAGTGAAGCTGAAGAAATATAATCAGTGAGATAATGTTACCAAAGATGGCTGGAAAACTTCCTTGTATAGAGAGACTTCAGAAAAACTGTAAAAGGCTGTCACTCTGGTATAGTTTAAATGCAGCCTTATCTACAGAGAGACTGATAAGATCCAGGATCTCAGAAAGCTTGGCACAGAGTTATCCTTCAAAGGAAATGGAGTAAAAGAATGGGCTTTGGGGTGACGCGTACAGATGTGAAAACTTACCGCAGTTGAAGATGAGTGTTCATCCCTAGAACAAAATCCATCCATGTGTTGCGTGTCATCTGTAGGGCAAATCTAAAAAACAAAAATAAACACATCGCTCAGTCCTTTGGAAAAAAAAGAAGAACCACTCGTGATTCTTCTCAGAGGGATTAATATGGTACAGAACAAAAACAAAATAAGGCAATAGGCCTGCCAACCCCAAACAGAGATACATAAAAACATACTCACGCTTGCCATACTATTCCACAGGTCCTCGTTTTTCGTGTTTTGATAGCTATATTTCTGCAGATACTTTACAATGCCACTTTTAAATGCGTCGGCACCAAGATAGTCCCTTAGCATGTTCAGAATACAAGCTCCCTGGAAAGACCACATAAGTAATTGTTAGCCGTGGTCCGCCTCTGTCTCATTTACTGTCACTGTGTTGGAGCCATTCGTTAAGATGCCGTAACATTTTTAGCGTCTGATCACTTGTGGAATAATTAGAAAAAATGGGTTACACCTGGACCGATTGAGGTGGGAAATCAATGCGACTCTTTATGCTTTAGTCACCAGGACTGCAATTTTTTGTCAGTATTCAAACTTCCCCATCATCTGCCAGCTTCCATGATTCACAGGCGAGTGGGCGACGGTGCAGAATAAACATGGGACTTTGGAGCACCACGTGGCTCTCCCGCTGCCCCTCTGGGGCAGGAGGGGGGAGAGATGGGATCCAAGGTGAGAACACATGAGAAGTGGCGGAGCCCACTGGGCAGGAATTGGCAGCCTGGAGCACAGAAAACCGGCCCAGCAAGAGCAAGGTGAGAAAGGGGGCGAAAGAGCGCCTAGACACCCTGCACTCCCGCGATAAGAGCCTTTCCCCTCCTCGCCCACTCTCCTAGATCACGGGTCGCAAATTTGCATACTTCCAGTGGCCAGACAGGTGGGACGGGAGTCAAGGATAAGAGAAGGCCTTTCACGTTCTCTGCCTCCCCTGAACTTTTCATGCAACTAACCACCAGGAACTTTCCCTCCTTTCTCCTTCCCTCGCTCAAAACACCACCCTGAGCTTTCTAGGAAATCATGAGTCCCCCTTCCTAGGAAACCCTTCCTACTTGACTTCCTGAAATGCCTCAGTTCATCTTTAAGACACAACTCAAAATCTCCTTTTCCAAGAGCATGTCTTAGGTCCCCTCAAGGTAGAGACAGTCTCTCTCTGGCTCTAGGAGACAGTAGTCACTAAATGGGCAGAGCCTGGGTCCCTGAAGGTCTGCACTGAGTGCGTGTCCCTGCCAACAGGACGAGGGTTTGTGAGGGATAATTTATGGAGGTATAGCTGATAGATAACATGAGCTTCAGGTGTACAACACCTGCATATACCGCACAAGGGTCACCGCAGTACGCCTCGTTAACACCCGTCACGCACAGTTACAACTTTTTTCTTGTGAGGAGGACTTCTAAGATTTCCTCTTGGCAACTTTCAAACACACAATACAATGCTATTAACTACAGCTCCATGCTGTACATTATATCCCTATGATGTATTCTATAACTGCAAGTTTTTACTTTTTGACATCTTCACCTATCCCTAAGCCCCTGGCAACCACCAGTCTATGAACTCACTCTTCGTGTGTTTTCACTTTTAGATTTAACCTATAAGTGAGGTCACACAGGATTTGTCTGACTTAATTCATTTAGCATAATGCTCTCAAGATTCATCCATGTAGTTACAAGCGCCAAGCTTTCCTTTGTCTATGGCTGAATATTCCACCATAGAATGGACACTTGAGGAAACAACCATCTGGCCTATTGCAAATAAAGTTGCCAGGAACACGGGGTGCATGTCTTTCTTTTAGCTACTGTTTTTGTTTTCTTTGAAGACCTCAAAGTGGAGTTGCTGGCTATGATATCTCTATTTTGTAATATCTTGTTTTCTATCCTGTCTTCCACGGTGGCCAGACCCATTTACGTCCCCACCACAGTGCACATGGGTTGCCTTTCTCCACATCTTCTCAACACACGCTATCTGTCTTTTTGAGACTAGCCATTCTAACAGGTGTGGAGCCGTGTCTCATTGTGTTTTGACTTGCATTTCCCCAGTGGTTAGCAACGTTGAGCACTTTATAATGTACCCGTTGGCCATATGTTTGTCTTTGGAAAACTTTCTATTCAGTTCTTTTGAAATCAGATTGTTTTTGCCCAGCCATTACAAAGAATGAAATAGGGCCATTCGCAGCCACATGGATGGACCTGGAGATTATATCATACTAATTGGAGTAAATCAGACAGAGCTGGACAAATGTCATATGATATTGCTTAAATGTGGAATCTAAATCAAATGATATGAATGAACACATTGACAGACTCACAGAGAACAAACTTATGGTTACCAGGAGGGAAGGGTGTTGGGGAGGGAGAGATCGGGAGTTTGGGATTGACATGTACACAATGCTATATTTAAAATGCCTTTCCATGAAAAGAATTTAAATTAAAAAATAAAGTGTAAAAAATAAAAATAAAATCAGATTGTTTAGTAAGCAAGTTGAAGCGTTCTTTATATACTGTGGACACTAATCCCTTGTCAGACGCCTGCTTTTCAGCTATTCTCCCATCTAATAGGCTGCCTTTCACTCTGCTTTTGCTGTGCACGTGGTTTTAATCGCATGTGATTTCACTTGTTGATTTTTGCCTTTGTTGCTTATGCGCTTACGCTTTGGGTGTCACATATTAAAAAAAAAAAATCACTGTGAAGACACATGTTAAGAAGCTTTTTCTCTCTATTTTCCATTTAGGAGTTTTATGGTTTCTGACCCTAATGTTTAAGTCTTTAATCCATTCCAGTTAGTTTTTGTGAGTCGTATAAGACAGTGGTGCAGTTTTATTCCTTTGTATATGGTGTCAGAAGAACTAAATGATCATTTACTTAAGAGACTCCACTTGCCATTGTATGTTCTTGGGTCCGTTTTCGTAAGTTAACCTTATATTCCTGAGTTGATTTCTGGGCTCTATTCTATTGCGTTGATCTATGTGTGTGTTTATATGTCTGCTTTTATCTACTCTGCACTATTGATGGAAACATGCAAACATGAAATACTGTTCCCTTTGTTACACATAAAGCAGCCAAGCTTTATGATAGATGACAGTTTTCTGCCTCAGTGAGGATAATGGAAATGGTTGGGGATGGAAGGGAAAGTTGAAAAGCAGAATCCTGATCTCGTAAACGAGCCATGACTTAGCTCCAGTGCGCATTGCTAAGGGAAATAGAAGCCTGGTATGACCAGAATTCTATCTCCTTCAAAGAGAAGCCAGTAACATGGATTTTTATATAAAATCTCCCAACTATTATACATTGGCAACAATTTCCAGTTCTTTTATTAAACACATTTTGCATAACTGTTTCTGAAGGCACCCAAAGCTACAAAAGGGCAGGTGTTTTTGCCTGATACAAAGCTAAAGCTCAGTCAAGACCTATTTGCTGAAGGATAAATAAAAAGTCTCTGTAGACTGTGCATATTCACTTACAAAGGTAAATGAAGAACTGACAACAGTATAATCTTTAGGATTTTAAGCCATACTTAAAGTTAGGCCTTAAAAAGTTGACCCTGGTCAGCCTGAGTGAGAAGAGAAAGCCTTCAATCCAGCTCGGTCCTATTGAAGGGAAAGCCCCCCCCACAGCCCTAGCTATAGCCTCTCCACTCCAGTAAGTTTAGTGTGCAAACTGTATCCTTAGAATACATTTTTACCTTGTCATAAGAAACTTCATCAAACATCTCCCGAATCTGAGCAGGATTCTCCACGGGTGTGGACACGGGATGTGAGGAGTTCAATGCATCCACCTCCATTGCATCGAAACACTTACCAAAGAAATAATCTTCCTATTAAGATCGAAAGACAACATCACCAATGGCTCACATTTAGATCAAAAACTATGAAATGAGGCTGGCTGCATGTGGGATAACAGGTTTACACTCCAAATTTCTGATGTGACCTATTATATATTTATAGAATTTACAAAATTAAACAGAATTATCTTCTAAGGAACAGACAGAAAACAGTGATTTTAGCTCAATATTGAAAATTTGTTTAAGTATTTATCACCTTAGAATAAAGAACATTCCTATTAAAACTGAAAACATTATGCCTACAGCCCAATAGTACCCAAATATGAAACTAAAATATATAATGATTTTAGTATCTCCAGTCTTCATCTATACTATCTTTTTGTAAATTAATTCATTTATTTTACTTGGCGGCTAATTACTTTACAATATTATAGTGGTTTTAAAGCAAAGAAATTTAGCTTTAACCATGTAGTGAAAGAAAGCAACGAGGAACAAATTCCAACTATAATCTGAATAGGGCATATTACACAACAGAACAATAAGCACACATGATCATTTTTATTATTAAAGACTATATGGAAACAGGAAAATCCTTATTATGATCCACTATACTGTAATCAACCCACTCCAGTACTCTTGCCTGGAAAATCCCATGGATGGAGGAGCCTGGTAGGCTACAGCCCATGGGGTCGCGAAGAATCGGACACGACTGAGCGACTTCACTTTCACTAGATCAGGGCAAGCAATTATTTGATGACTGCCTAGTTTCACTTTCTTTTCACATATAAGTTCTGTATATAGGAAGATGAATATGTACAAGTGAAAATTAAAATATGGTAAAGGATTGTTTTTACATAATGTTTCTTTCTAATTTATACTGCATTTGATTTTCACAAGTTAAACACATGACTTTTGAAATCATCATGTAGAGATTCCAAAACAGTAAGTTTGTGACTTATGAGTCAAGGTTCTTATACAATCAAATGTGCAATTATCTTAAAACTCATTTGATTTGGCAAGTAGGACCCTATTGAAATAACATCCATCTGTACGTAATACTTCTCCAGTGAGCAGCCTAAAGGAGGGAAAGCGATACAGAACAGACAAGTTGTCATTATTTCTGTTTCTTTGACACTCAGGGAGGACAATTTAGTTCTAACTTCATAATTCATCAGAGAAGGCAATGGCACCCCACTCCACTACCCTTGCCTAGAAAATCCCATGGACAGAGGAGCCTGGTGGGCCTCAGTCCATGGGGTCGCTGAGGGTCGGACACGACTGAGCGACTTCCCTTTCACTTTTCACTTTCATGCATTGGAGAAGGGCATGACAACCCACTCCACTGTTCTTGCCTGGAGAATCCCAGGGACAGGGGAGCCTGGTGGGCTGCCGTCTATGGGGTCACACAGAGTCGGACATAACTGATGCGACTTAGCAGCAGCAACAGTAGCAGTCATAATTCATAGATTTGGAAATAAGCAGCTGAGTGTGGAAATAAGTCTTTGTGAGATATCTTTAAAGTACACTAGCATTTTGGAAACCTGATCCATATTTAAACTCCCAGGGAGGTTATCAATCTTTCTATAAATTCCATAATCAAGCATTGGTAAATATAATATTTTCCAGCAACAGATTAACCTAAAATGTAGAAAAAAAAAAAGTAAGTAAATACAACTTACAACTTTCAGTTCTGGATGAGTCACACTGACTGACACGAACTCCATAAATTTCGCAAATCCCTCATTTAGCCAAAGATCATTCCACCATTCCATAGTGACAAGGTTCCCAAACCACTGAAAGGAAAATATTACTCAGTTTATCCACGGGTTTCTATGGCAACCGGATTATCTACCCAGCCATAAACGTCAAACATTCAAAAGGAAATATATTCTGTATGTGTACTGTCAGTATGTGAATGTTAACATATTTATAAAGCTAATATTTTTTTCAAAGTAAAAAGAAAAACTTTTCAATATGTATTTTAAAACATGGTACCTAATGTTTTAAAGACATACATTTTGCTCTGGGAGAAAAAGTAAAAATGAGTCCATAGAATTCATATATCAATATGAATAGCCTATGTCCCAGAAGAGCAATAAAAACATAGCTTATACTTTTTTGAAAAGTGTGATTGAGCTCATATACCTGGTGGGCGAGTTCGTGAGACACAATCATCGTGATGCCGAGCTTACTTGAGGCGGAAGACTTCTCAGCATCAAACAGTAGAGAAGACTCCCTGTACGTTGTCAGTCCCCAGTTTTCCATTGCACCAGACTGGAAGTCAGGAATCGCAGCAAGATCTTGGGAAGGAAGCACAAAACATCTTACCGGTCTTAACCTACACATGGCCCAAACACACCAACTCTCAGAATGGATGGATGCAGGGATCAAAGAGAAACTAAGTGACCCCCACAGAATCCTGGGTTCTGGACTGAAGAACCTTTCACAGTGAAGCGAAAGGGCTCAGTGGCTCATTCAGAGTCACTCTGCTGCTGCACGATAAAGTCACGCTTGGCTTTCAGACCTCCTGACTCCATTTCTAATTCGCTGACAAGGTGTTTGGGGACTGGACAATCTTAAAAATTGTCTCAATAATCCACTCTAACTGGGATCCCCAAGACTCCCACACACTGAAAACTCAAACGCATAATAGATTTAAGGGCTCATGGAAGAAAGAAAATGCAGATTTTCTTATGCCCTATCAAGGAATTCATTGGAAAAATTTATTGAGTACTCTGTGTTCCTACCAAATGCATGCCAATCATGGGGAAAAAATGCAGTCTCTGTCCTTTGCTACCTGCCCACTAATAGAGTCATGTTTGTCTTTAAAATCAGAAGGCAAAAGTTTCCCCATGCTACACGCCTCAAAAAACTGCTGGGGTTTTGATGACTTGAGAGGCTGCTGAGCTGATGGGGGAAGATGCCAGTTAGGCAGACACAATCTACTGCTGAGGTCAGTAAATGCCAGTCTGAAACATCTGCGCAAGATCTATACCTTGTTTGGGTAACGGATATGGGATGTTGAAATAATCCTCATAAAATTCTAGAAGAGTCACCGCGGCATCCAGGGCATAATCGGCCTGATTTATCTTGTCTGGAACAGCATATACGGAAACCTAGAGAGGAAGACACAAGGAAGTTATCCAAATGCCATCGTGGCTTTTCTAGAAGGCTGACATTAACAGCTTCCTAGTGTGGGACATGGTTGCCAGTATTAAAGTTGACAATTGCAGGCTGCTATTTCTTATATTAATGCTGATGGTTCTCATCAATCCCCCTCCTGAAAACAACAGATGATGAGTAACAAATATAAAAATGTCTTCCTAAATGTTTACATGAGATAGTGCAAAGGTAAAGACAACTTAGTTTTCCCAAACTGAAATGACCGCAAGACCCTGGGAAGTCAGCAGAGGGTCACTGGAGCCAGCTTTTGCCCTGAAGACACTAGCCCAATACAGATGGACTTGAGCTAAGGTCTTCATGGCACTGGAGAACTCAACAGGGAAAGGAGACAAAATCCAGAACCTGCTCAAGGTGGGTAGGAGCTGTCCCCTGCTTGATCCCAAAGGACCAAGCCCTTACTGGAAGTCTAAACTAGAAAGAATCACCAAATTCCTCCAGGAGACTGCAAGGGGGGAAAATGCATTATTCAAACCCTGGTGATGTATGAGGAATAGTGAGAATGTCCTCAGAGAATTTACGGCTAAAAGCTAAACTTCATGCCGTCTAACAGCTGAACTCACAATAAACCTAGGTGGTCCAAAAACCTGAAGCCAATAATTTAAAGTGATTCCTAAGGCTGCAAAGTCTCTGAGTCATTTGACAGGAGCAAAATACAAATTCTCTCTGGAAAAATTCGCCTTCAACTCAGGCAAGAAAAGCTCACAGACACAATTCACAGTACACAGCACAAAGGAACAAGATACCATAAACGAGAGCCTCAGAAACAACAAATCACAGCACCAGCCACACCAAGACTTCATATATGACAACTTCTAGACACGATATAAAGTGTGAGTTTCATGTGTTAAAGAAAGAAAACGACTCAAACTATTGGCACACAAAAGGGGTCTGGGGACCTAATCCCAGTGTAGACACATGTGGGAGGGGGCGGTTCCCTCACATCGCCAAGCAACGTTCCAACACCAGCTGGGTACCCTACAATTCAGTTCCATGCTGACCCTCCTGGCGTGAGAGCATCATTCTACAGGATTCAGTCTTACAAGCCCGCTCCCTAACCCGATTTCAGATGCCAATCAAAAGTGCAAGTTATCACCCGTGCTTCTGACTTAGCAGCTATTGGCTGGAGGTTCCCAACCCGCTTCTTGAGTTTAATTTGCTAGAGCAGCTCAGAGAACTCAAGAGTAACATTTCACTCTGCAAGATTCTCAGTCCATTATAAACAAACATAACTCAGGAACGAACAGCCACATGGGAGAGGTGCCTTAGGACAAGGTATGGAAAAAGGGAGTGTAACGACCACGCCCTCTCCTCCCAAACCCCTTTGCCTACAGCTCCACTGGTTCACCAACCCAGAAGCTCACAGGAGCCACCCTTTGAATTTTTATGGCATTTTCACTACGCAGGCATAAATGATTGACCTTTGGTGACGAAACCGTCTCCAGTGCCAACTCTCCCATCACACGGTTGGTTCCCAGTCAACCAGCCTTAGTTAGGTTACCTAGGAAATTTTTATTAACGTAACAAGAGATAGTACTCATGGTTCTCAACACATAGGGCATTCTAAGAGTTTTAGTAGCTCTGAGCCTTCATCAAGGATGGAGACCAAATAACATATTTCTTTTTATGAATTACAATATCACAGTATGAAAGACATAAAAATAGCCATTCAAAAAGGATTCACTGAAGTGGGCAAGTCAGTGAGTGGGTGTTTTTACTGTTAATTTCACTGCTGAACTTAGATTGCTTCCTACAGCCAACTCTCAAGCCTTAGCTTCAAATCCCCAGGAAAGCAGAGATATCTCCACAAGGATAAGAAGACCCTTTACTCAGGACCTTATTCAGGCCCTACAGAAGACAAGGCAATTCAGAAGAGAAATCCTAACTATCCCAGGCATCAGTTAAAACTAGCACAAATAAATGAGGTCATTTTAAATAAAATGTCCCCTGCCTCCTCTTTGAAAATCTTCTTCTCATTCAGGGACGCAGCGTCCAGTGGCGTAGGCTGTTCACTACACAATGAGACCCAGTGGCAAGAACTCCTCCAAACAAGACCTCTTCCCCTGACACTCCAGTACTCCCTGACCCAGATGCTCTCCCCAGAGCCATTTAATACTCCAAGCTGTCTTCTCTTACTTTCTTCCCATGGCTAGAAATCCCCGGCTCAGATAGTCAGTGACATTCACTTCTAAACTGCAGAAAGTTATAGACAAAAGAAGCAACCTGAGAAACCACTGCAGGATCTGATCCAACTTATACATTTTACAGAATGTAAGCTCATCTCCAAAGGTAGCAGAAAGCCAGTTAATGGTGGAGCCAGCACCATGACCCAGGCCAGGCCACGTCTCCCCAGGTGTTTCTGCTCTATCAGAACCCGCTGTAAACATGGGCATCTGTGACAGGGGGGTGGCCCACCAACTGTTTGCCCGAGAATGAGGGGCGTTTCCAGGATGTGGGACTTCCAGTTATAAGACCAGGACCGTCCCGGGCAGACCAGGGCAAGCGGGTCGCCCTGTGTGACAATCACAAGTTCACCTTGACTCCACTCTTGGTCATCTTGCTGACAGACTTAAAATCCGAAACAATGAAGGCCACCAGGTAGGTGCTCATCTTCACGGTGACGTCAAAGTGGTCTTCTATAAGTCCTTCGGCCACAGTCACAGATTTAACCTAAAATCAGGATAGCTGAGATCATCAAAGAATCCAACTACCCAAGACACTGAAAACATTTTACAAAGAGAAATAGTCCTAAGTCTCAGACATACTGAAAGTATACGACATGACATTTGTATAGTTATTTAAGAATATCCCTTTCAGAGACTTCCCTGGTGGACCAGCAGTTGGGACTCTGCCTTCCAATCCAGGGAATGTGAGTTTAATCCCTGGTTGGGAAGGTAAGATCCCACATGTCTCACAACCAAGAACCAAAACATAAAACGGGAGCAATACTGTAACAAAATCGATAAAGACTTTTCAAAAAAGTATCCCTTTCTTAAGTAATTTAGATAGGAAAGCCAAACCATTCTCCTCCATGCTTTTATTGAGATATCACTCATATGCCATAAAATTCACTGTTTTAAAGTATACCGTTCAGTATTTTTTTAAAATTATATTCACAGTTATATAACCATCACCACTTAAATCTCTTCTAAATAAGCTAGACGATTACAAAATATGTGCCTTATATCGGCACATGAGGATTGGTAACATGGCTAGGAAAAAGCAAAACCGAGCCTGCTGATTTTGCCAAGATGTAGGCCACATAATACAAAGTGCGAGAATAATCTGGAAACGCAGTGTCTAACTGGGTGCATGTGTCACCACGGACAACCTAAAAGAGCTTCTACTTTCTTAAACAATTCAAAGAAACCCATGCCTGGGCCTGACCCTGCAGTCTCCCCCAGACTCTGATCTGCTTCACTGAAGTCAGGTTTCGCAGTGTAGTCAGGGAGCAGCCTTGCAGAGCAGGGTTGGAGCCACAGAGGGACAGGCTAAGAGGTCGGCTTCCCAAGAAGAAAGTCTACTACCTCAGCCAACAGAAAGCAGTGGGCAGGATCTTGGAGGAAAGACCAGTCGAAACTAGTCTGAGAACATCCACATTAACGATGCATTTTTCCTGTAATCCCATTTCCACTTCTATTTCTATGCCCTTGTCCTTTGTGATACCCACCAGCCACAAGCTATGGTTGCCTGCTTGTCAGCCTTTGGGCATTCATACCCTGACTCTGACAGCCAACCTAGGTTTATTCTTGAAGGGCCAGAAATTATCTTTCTTTTTAAAATGTCTTCAGCTTACCCTGCACAAAAATTTCTGTTCTTGAAGTTGCGCTCATTAGTAGGAAAGTAAGCTAGTTAAACAAATTCAAATTTAGATGTGATTAACTCCTGCCCCAAACACTTAGGTATTCCAAAGGTATATTTTCTTCTCTAGTCTCCAAAAAGACCCTTTGAAACCCCGCTGTCCTTCCCCTCAACCCCATGTCTGAAGCTTAAGTCCAGGCGCCTCTGTTAGATTTCTGCCAAGAGGAGGGACGGCCCATCCAAAAGCAAGATTACATTAGAGATTTTCAGATCCTCAGCAAGTAGGTCCCGGACATGCACGGATTTGGACTCTAGCATCTTTGTGGAGCCTCTGGACTTTGGCCTTCCCCCTGCAAACCTATGAAATCTCTACCAGTCTTGTTTAGTGGGTCAGTCTGTCCCTCAATTCCAAACCACCCCTGTTCCTTTATTCCTCTTAAGCTGTAATTCTCTAGTTAGAGAAGTCACTCCTACTCCAGGCAGGAGTACCATAATATTTGGGGAGGGAGCTATAATTTGAAAAAGCATTTTCTCTATCTCAAATTTATATTAGGAAAACAGCATAACTGTTTCTTATCTTTCTATATACAAGTGTGTTGGGGAAAGAGACAAAAGTTCTTGTCTGGTAAGGATTCACAAGTCTGCCTTTTATATAGGCTTCTGGTGAGGAATGTCAGAATCTCTTTTAGGGGGTCCTTAAGGGATTCGGTGAGCAATATAGAGCTTGAAAGGTTGGGAAACACTACACTGGAGGTTGGTTCATGGCTCTCTGAGTCCCTTCATGTGAAGATACTGCCTCCCCAGCCAGCATAGGGATGGCGTATGATACCCTTCTGGACTCTGGGCAAGGCCTATTCGAGCCTGAGTCTCATCACAGTGAGCTTCTCTGAACAAAGGATGTATGTGCTTTAGCAGCTGGTATGTATCAGTGATAGACTGACATCTCAGCTTCTGTGTTTCCAGTGCTACCAGAATCATAGGGTAATGGATCTCACTGAGTAATTGTATTCATTTGGCAAGGTCATCTTCTCCTTTCCACTTTTAAAAATCAGAGGGGCTGCAGCCTAACAGATGCAGAGCATTATATTTAGAATGGATAAACAACAAGGTCCTATTTCATGGCACAGGGAACTATATTCAATATCCTATAATAAACCATAATGGGAAACAAAAAAGTAGAATAAAAAAATAAAACTCAGAGGGAACACTGTCCACATCTGCTCTGGAACTGAAAAATAATGACTTCTTTAAAGGCAACTTGAGGTAGCTACCTTCACTACCATTATATTCTTAAAAGATTACTTTTTAAATTTCCATCTGCCCAACTTCCTGCCGGTTATTTTGAATACAAGTTGTATAGCTAATATTAGTAATATAGTATATAGAAATTATAGGAAATAACTAATTCATAGGAATATGAGCTTATTCGACAGAGCATTTCCTTTAAAAATCCTTTTAAAAGAGCATATGAGAAAAGTGTAAGTGCTTTATGAAAGGCACTCTCACTTGAACCCGACCTGAATTTCCTGTACGATTTCTCTCTTGTCAACATGGATGACCCACAGTGACACTCTTACCTAAATTTTGCATGTTTTTAGGGACAATTTTTTTTTCCTTTGACCATAAATAAATTGCTGCTTGAACCAAAAGCCTAGGTTGGAACTGAAAAAGAAACATTAGGTATCTGTCAGGCAATAAAACGAACAAAACAGGTAGCCTGAATGTTAACTGTCAATGGGGAGATGCAAGCCACAGGGAGGGAATGGACTTCTCATCAGAGATACACGATTTAGACTCACCAGTGGCATATTGGAGATGGCAAGGTGTCTTGGTTCCCTTCTGATCTTGATTAAAAAACTCGCCTTGAAAGCAGGTTCGTCAAAGCAGGGAAAGGCCATTCTGGCTGCAGTCGGTTCGAACTGTGTTGATGCAAGTACCCTAAAATTCCGTAAAGGGAAATAAAAACACAGCATGAACTACCAGGGACTGTAAGTTAGGTCTATGATCATGTCTTAATTCCTCAAGTTATCACAATCCTGATGAATCTCACTACCAAAAAATCTTTTCTATGACAAAAGCTATCATCAACTAAAAGCCAAGTAAAAAGAACAGGGAAAATTGATCAAAAGGTATTTAACAAAGTGTTAATATAACCTGAATAAATAATGAGCTCTTAAAAATAAGTAAAAATTCACCCACCAACCAAGCAGAATAGCAGGCAGAAGTCATAAACAGGCAACTCACAAAAGAACAACCCACAAATAGTCAATAAACACATCAAAAGCTGCACAGCTTCATTAATAACCGAGGTAACAAATGGAAGGGGGAAATCTGTTGGTATTTTGGCTCTAAAAGGATTGCCACTACACAGTATTAGTGAGAAATATGGCAAGGCATACCAAAAGTTTGTTGACCCCCTAACTTAGCAATTATACTTCTAGGCATTTATTCTAAAGAAATGACTTACAAAGATGCTTGTCCAAGTATGGCTGATGCTGAAAAGTTGGAAGCAACCTAATTTCCATCCATAGGGGGATTAGTTAAATAAATCAATACAGAAACATGCATTTTAATAAAGTTGTTAAAATGAGGTAAAGTGACAGTCATCATGTAAAATACATGTCAACATATATTTTTAATAAAAAAGCTCCCTCATGAAACATAAAATACAGCATAGTTCCATTTACATAAAATGGCATGTATGTATATCCAGAAGAAAGTCCAAAGGATGTTCCCCTGAAACAGAAGCAGTCGTTCTCTCTAGGAGTTATAATGGGGGTACATTTTATCTTTTCAAAAATTCTTTTCTGTAGTATTTGACTTTTTTTAATCTCAAAAAATAATATGGAATCAGAAAAGTAACTATAAGCTACTAAAATTTTTTGATTTTAAAATTTAGCATAAAATCTCCCAAAATACATTGTGGTTTTAAAAACAGAACTAAAACAAGCAGGAGAGGATCCCTAAAAAGGTTTCAACTGAGACAAAAATATTTCCTCTAATAGGCTGTTACAGGTTGAATTGAGTCTTCCCAAAAGATATTTTGAAGTCTTATTACCTAATATCAGTGAGACTTTATTTAGAAATAGGGTCTTTACAGATGCAGTCAAGTTCAGATAAGGCCATTGGGTCAAGCCCTAGTCCAATATAACTGGTGTCCTTAAAACAAGAGGGAAACCTGGAGACAGGCCATGTGACAGGCAGGCAGAGACCCCACTGATGTAGCTGCAACTCAAGGAATCTCAAAGATTGACGGCACCACAAGCTAGGAAGAGGCAAAGAATGAGGCCATTCAGAGACCTAGAGAGCACAGGCCCCCTGACACCTTGACTCTGGACTTCTAGCCTCCAGAACGATGAGATATTAAATTTCTACTTTCTATTTTAAGTCACACGGTTTACGTACTTTGTTAAAGCAGCACCTGGAAACTGGTACCTAGGCCAAGGGATTTAAAACATTTATTCTATCCCAGAAGTCTAATTAAATAAATTGGTATTTACTCTGATAGAGCTGGAGGAAAGAAAATTGGTTCAAATAGAATGAAAAATGAGATTAAAAAAAAAAAGGAAAAGACTATAAGCCATTTTTAAATATACAAAGACATGCAAAACAAAACCAAAGAAAGAATTCAACAATCAAGGGAGTTTTAAAGGACAAGCCACCTGAAATAATAAATTTAGCACTTGAACCTTAAAAAAAAAAAAAGACAAGAATTACCTCACTTCTCCTTCTTTGGTTCTGTAGGTACTTTTATAAAATCCATGGAAACTCTCAGAAAGATTGCCAGTGTAGTCGATGATAATGGTGTATGGGAGGCCAACGACCAGTGGCTCGGAAGCCAGAAGCGCAATTTGCTCCTGAGGTGGGTTTTCCAGGACTCTCAGCCACTCTTCAGCCTGCCTCTGGCCACCTCCCTTCCTCAGCGTGGCCTTGGATACTCGTAGGTGGTGACTGTGCAGGATGATGGTACTGGTGGGCTTGCTGGCTGTGATTTCTATCTGTGTGGTTCCCTCGAAAGTCAGAGTGGTGAGGTTTGCATGAATCATGAGATCGTAATGAGCTGGGATGATATGCTCTGGAAGTCGCACTTTATTCCAAGGAAACGGTGCCCCGTTGCTAGCTTTTGGAAATGTTGGTTCCCTGCTCTGACATGAGGATGGAGTTACCACCGTTAAGAGAATCAACAGTGTCGAAAGCAGTAAGGGCCTGGTTGCAAGTGGCCATTTGATGGATAGAGATATCATCTTGCTTGGAATGGCTAGAGATACAAATGTACAAAAGGAAAAAAAAAATCACGAAAATATCATCAAGAGAGCATAATTTCAGAATGCATCCACCCAGAATTAACAGATATAGATACAAACCTAAAAAAATACTAGGTCTTTCCCTGAAAGTAAATTATCTTTCCTATGTTGATGAGTCACAAGAAGAGAGAAGTTTATGGTCAACAACAATTATTAACATCTACTAAAAAGCATCATTCAGCTTTCAAAGTTTAAATTAACTCTATCAGTCAGGATCCTCTGTTGAAAGCAAGAAGCTCTGCCTGAAGATCCTTAAATGGATCACAGAATTGACAGGTCATGTGGAAAACCAGACTCATAAAGCAAGCAAAGATGGGCAATTAGAATTACATTAGACCGATATGCGATTAGATGACCACTCCCTGCCCACACCAGACCTCAGAGGAAGCCACCCCAATGCGTAGAGATCAGATGCTGACACCTGCGTAGTCATCAAAGGAGGAGGTCTCTACGACCCTGCAACTTTCTGTTGTTTCAGCAGAAGTGAGGTGTCCACCCCACCAGCAGGGAGGGACACAAAGCAGGCATCTGGCCTTACTGCTTCTCAGTGGGAGAAAGCCCTTGTTTCCCACTAAGCTTACAAAGCAGAGTCCTTAAAACACAGGAAGTAAAGAGAAGAAATACATGCTCAGTAGCAAGGGGGAGTGGGAATGCAACAGTAAGCCTTAATAATATAATCAATCTGATTTCATTATTGATCATCTGGTGATGTCCATGTGTAGCCATTTCCTGTGTTGTTGGAAGAGGGTGTTTATGACCAGTGCATTTTCTTGGCAAAACTCTGTTAGCTTTTGACCTGCTTTGTTTGGTACTAAGGCCAAAATTGCCTGTTACTCAGGTATCTCTTGACTTCCTACTTTTGCATTCCAGTCCCCTATAATGAAAAGGACATCTTGTTGGGGTGTTGGTTCTAGAATGTCTTGTAGGTCTTCGTAGAAGCATTCAACTTCAGCTTCTTTGGCATTACTGGTCAGGGCATCAGTTCAGTTCAGTCCAGTTCAGTCGTGTCCAACTCTTTGCAACTCCATGAATCACAGCACGCCAGGCCTCCCTGTCCATCACCAAATCCCAGAGTTCACTCAGACTCGCATCCATCAAGTCCGTGATGCCATCCAGCCATCTCATCCTCTTTCGTCCCCTTCTCCTCCTGCCCCTAATCCCTCCCANGCCCCACCCATACAAGGGGCCCTCGGATCCCGCGGAGATGCTCCACCCACATTGTAACTTTCTCCCTGGGCTTCCAGGTGGCTCCGTGGTGAAGCATCTGCCTGCCAATGCAGGAGACATGTGTGCAAGCCTCCTGAGCCTGTGCTCTGGGGCCCAAGAGCTGCAACTACCGAGCCCAGGCACCACGGCTACTGAAGCCATTGCGCCCTAGAGCCCCGGCCTTGCTCTGCAGCAAAGGAAGCCTGTGCATTGCAACTAGAGAGTAGCTCCCACTTGCTGCCACTGGAGGAAAGCTCATGCAAGAACGAAGCGTCAACCCAGCCAGTAAAATAAATCTTAATAAAGAACTTATTAAAGGTCTTTAAAAATAAAGAACTCAATAAAATTCTCCCTACTTTTTCAAATCAAATGACCATTTCTGTGCTCCCCTTGGAACATTAAGACTGGATGAAATGTCCCAAGAAGCCCACCTTTAAACAGTTCAGAGTAAATGGGGTAAGAGGCCAAGAAGACACAAGTGTTCCTACTCACCGAATGCTGCCCTGGCCTCTCTAAGGTCTTTTCTCAGTAAATGCAGGCTTTCTCCTCTCATTTCCTTCTCTGCTGCCTTGCCTTTGAAACCCTGGGGTTCTAAGTCACTCAAAGAGTATTTCTCATCTTCTTTTCCCCCTCAGTCGTATGCCTCCTTTTAAAAAATAACACTTTTTTTTCTTCTGCATAGTCTCTCCAGTCAAGGTTATTTTGTAATATAAAATTAACACCCTGTCCCCGAGCGCAACCAGAGAGAGACCAAGGGAAGTATTTTCACTAAAATTCAACAATAAAGCCAACTCTGGGATCAGGTAATTTCTGCCTGTTTCCCACGGTCTCATTGTACTCATAGCTCCCAGGCCTCTGGGTGTCAGGGAATGATTCCAGTTTGCTGAGATGAGAGCTACTGGTCCAGTAAACTCTTGGATTTCTTTGTTTTCATATTTGCATTTTGAGACTTACTCAGTTTCTAATAAGCTTAGTTTCTTTGAAAAGATTTCTTGATGGTCAGAATGGAAGGAAGTGAAGGCACCAAACAGGTGGGAAAGAAAGTGAAAGTTGCTCAGTTGTGACAAACTCTTTGTGACCCCATGGACCATGGAATTCTCCAGGCCAGGATACTGGAGTGGGTAGCCTTTCCCTTCTGCAGGGGATCTTCCCATCCCAGGGATCAAACCCAGGTCTCCTGCACTGCAGGCGGATTCTTTACCAGCTGAGCCACTGGGGAAGCCCAGAGGATGCTCTAAATGACCAGTTAAGGCAGGGAGAGGGGAATTCTTTTACCCATACTGGGCAGAAGGGAACTGAAATGTCAGGAAGGAGAAAGCTGGCCGCCAGATTTCTTTCTCACAGCCGTTCCCTTGCCCAAACTTTAGACTCAGTTATAGCACTAAGATTCCCTCTTCAGAATCCAAGGACACTACAAATAAAACAATTAAAACAAGGATTTGGCAGCATTCCCTTCCTGTTTCATAGCTCCAGCAGGGATCTGTGGGATGCAGACCTTGGAGCGAGGACTTTAAACTTGAAGAATTCTCATTTGTAGAGTCCGTGAGATCAAAAGTTAGCAGCCACCAAGCTCAGAAATGGTCTTAAAGGGAAGTGGCCAGAAAGAAGGGGCATCTAGGTTTATTGATTACTTACCAACTGTTAGATACTGTGCTAAATGGATTTGTGTGTATGTATGTATAATTTAATCTTCTCAGCCATCATGTAATGTAGGTATTATGCTTTATAAATTTAGAAAAGTAAGAGATTGGCAACTTGCTCAAAAAAAAAAAAAAAAAAACACACACACACACACCAAAATTTGAACCCTAGGTGTGTCAATTTCAGTCCAAAGTACATGTTTTTTCCACTGACTCACACCCCTTCCTCAGCTAGCTGTTAGGTACTCCCCACCTGCTTCACCTTGCCACCGCTTCACTTGGCACTTCTAGCTTTGCTGTCTTCCAAGCAGCCCCTGGGAATTTCCCACCTTAAAAAACCTTCCTGGAGCCTCCCCATTTCCTTCTGGTGGATATTCAGTATATGCTGCTCTATACAGCAGTAGCTAAAGAATCCAAAGCTTTATTCCTCGCTCATGGTGCACTGTCTGTAGGCAGGGGCCTCTGCCCTGTACAGCCAGCTGGGGCTCAGCATGCTGGAGGACCATCGTCCTGTTGGTACATCCATCTGAAGCTTTTGGCCTTCTTGATCACTTCGGTAAGGAAGAGTAAGTCCAAAGAATTAGGCATCAGCTTTTTCCCACCTCATTGCTGAATAATATATATTCCTTCTACTCACATTTCATTGACCAGAACTAGCTACATGGTCTTCTGCAAATACAGGGAGAGGTTGGAAAACACTAATATTGTCCTCTACACAGTGTAACAGGGTCAGCTGAGTCTTACCTTTCAAAAGTTCAGCGTCCTTAGTCTCAGACAGAACCTGGGAGGAAGAGGAAGCCCTTCTCAGGCTTTAGCCATTGCAACACATACAACCAGGGCTTCATTTCAGTTCAGTCGCTCAGTCGTGTCTGACTCTTTGCCACCCCATGGATTGCAGCACACTAGGCCTCCTTGTCCACCATCAACTCCCAGAGTTTACTCAAACTCATGTCCATTTAGTCGGTGACGCCATCCAACCATCTCATCCTCTGTCGTNAGGGCTTCATTTCAGTTCAGTCGCTCAGTCGTGTCTGACTCTTTGCCACCCCATGGATTGCAGCACACTAGGCCTCCTTGTCCACCATCAACTCCCAGAGTTTACTCAAACTCATGTCCATTTAGTCGGTGACGCCATCCAACCATCTCATCCTCTGTCGTCCTCTTCTCCTTCTGCCTTCAATCTTTCCCAGCATCAGGGTCTTTTCCAGTGAGTCAGCTCTTCACATCAGGTGGCCAATGTATTGGCGTTTCAGCATCAGTCCTTCCAATGCACATTCAGGACTGAGTTCCTTTAGGATGGGCTAGTTGGATCTCCTTGCAGTGGCTTATTGTTGATCAGTTCTCTTTTGCCAGCTTGGATTCCAGATGTTGATCACGTAGTGTTCAGTTTTGCTCTGATTAATTGCATCAGTTCTGTCTTCATTCAGTTCAGTTCAGTTCAGTCTCTCAGTCGTATCCAACTCTTTGCAACCCCATGGACTGCAGCACGCCAGGCCTCTCTGTCTTCATTAGCTTTTGTCAATTAATGTCAGCATTGGGTTCATTTCTTCTCTTTTGCTGCCAAAGTTGCTACCATTTGAACCTGTCACCACTTTCCTTTTCGATGTAAAGTCTTACCCATAATCATGATGTCAAAAACAGACAGAGCTGTTCTGATGAAGAGGAACAAACCCACCCGTTCAGTCCTTGCCACCTGGCTCTCAACTCCATTCCCATATCTACCCCCTCACCCACACTGTGAATGCTTAGGTACCTCCATAGGCTCCTATGACCCCAGAACTTAATTTTTTAAACACCACCTTAAAAAAGAATAAAACAAACAAACAAAAAAGAGCAATGTCCCTCATTCGTGATATTCCTGATATCTTGATATTAACAAGGAGAATGATAGTTTTCTCCCCTACAGGCCAAATCACAAGCCAGGCCTACTCAACAAAATCTATACCATTTTACTGAAAATCAAAAACAAAAAAAGGAAGAAAATATAAATGTCAAGTTAAAAGAAACACTACTTCAAAGAAGGCCAGTGACCCCACAGCAACTAATAAATCCCTCTAAAACATTGTGGTTTGAAAGTGTTTACATGTACTATATCTCACTGAACCCTCAGAGTGTAACTATATAGGTGGATTCTATAAAAGTGAACAACAAGAGTTCTCAATAAGTGATCAAAACTGCAGTCAGACTACTAGGGCTCCAGGAGAAATTTTTGGGTGACTTGCAGACTGACTTGTTTCCCATTCTCCCCACCCTAGACATCTATTTGACAAACTTCTGCCACCTAGAGTAATCGGTGCATGCCCCTAGTTCCTGCAGCCTGACAGAACCCAGAGACCTCACCCTCTTCTGTCCCTCTTCAGTAAATGACAGGCCGACCTCACCCCTCTCCAGCCGATAATCTGTATTCCTGTGGGTTTTCCCTCTGTTCATGTCAACTAGGAAGTAAGTCATCGTTAACACGTGTTTTTAAGCTTTGCACTTCTTTCATTACTGTGAGGTTCAACACTACACTGAATATATGTTGATTAGATGTTTTACTTTTTATTTCTTGTTTTGAGAATTATATGTTTATGTTTGTTGCCCATTTATCTACTAGAAAGTCATTACTTAGTTACATAAAAATTTTCTATGACACTCAAGAGAAATCCATGAATTCTACGAAAAATGTAAAATATCACAATCAGTAAGATTTGTTGTTTCAAAGCAATCCTGCAAGTATGTCTAAATGAATTATGTCAGCTTATTAAAATCCCAGACCTGTACCTGCATTGTCAAGTTATTTGAGATGTTGGAGTTTGTTTACCAGATATCGTTAACTTGAACATTAAATAAATAGTGGTTCAGGAAACCTGACATTCGGGTTTGATCTTGTTCATGGCTCTTTCTGCCACAGCAACTGAATATTTCATCCAAAAGAAAAAGAATACATGTTCTTCTCAGCCATGAAATTAAAAGACGCTTTCTCCTTGGAAGAAAAGCTATGACAAACCTAGACAGCGTATTAAGAAGCAGAGACATTACTTTGCCAACAAAAGTCTGTATAGTCAAAGCTATTGTTTTTCCAGTAGTCACGTATGGATGTGAGAGTTGAACCATAAAGAAGGCTGAGCACTGAAGAATTGATGCTTTTGAACTGTGGTGTTGGAGAAGACTCTTGAGAATCCCTTGGACTGCAAGGAGATCCAACCAGTCCATTCTAAAAGAGATCAGTCCTGGGTGTTCATTGAAAAGACTGATGCTAAAGTTCCAATACTGTGCCCACCTAACTCGAAGAGCTGACTCATCAGAAAAGACCCTGATGCTGGGAAAGAGTGAAGGCAGGAGGAGAAGCGGACGACAGAGGATGAGATGGTTGGATGGCTTCACTGACTCAATGGAGATGGGTTTGAGCAAGCTTCCAAAGATGGTGGAGGACAGGGAAGGCTGCCGTGCTACAGTCCACGGGGTCACAAAGAGTCAGACATGACTGAGTAACTGAACAACAACACGTTCTTCTCAAGGGCACATGGAGCATTCTCCAGGATTGATCACATTCTAGACGACAGACTCAGCCTCAGTAATTTTAAGAAAAGTGAAATCATATCAAAAACCGTTTCCAAACACAATACTATGAGATTAAAAATCACTACAGGAAAAAAACTAAAAAACACAAACACATGGAGGTAAAACAATATTTTACTTAAAAAGCCAATGGGTCACTGAAGAAAGCAAAAAGAACCTAGAAACAAATGAAAATGAAAGCATAAGCATGACGATCCAAAATCATGGAACGCAGCAAAAGCAGTTTTAAGAAGGATGTTTATAGCAATACATACAATCTTACCTCAGAAAGCAAGAAATATCTCACATAAACAACCTACCCTTATACCTAAAGCAATTGTAGAAAGAAGAGCAAACAGAAGCCAAAGCCAGTGGAAGGAAAGAAATAAAGATCTGAGCAGAAATAAATGAAATAATGATGAAGAGCTTCCCTGGTGGCTCAGAGGTTAAAGCGTCTGCCTGCAATGCGGGAGACCTGGGTTCGATCCCTGGGTCGGGAAGATCCCCTGGAGAAGGAAATGGCAACACACTCCAGTATTCTTGCCTGGAGAATCCCATGGACAGAGGAGCCTGGTGGGCTACAGTCCACGGGGTCGCAAAGAGTCAGACACGACTGAGTGACTTCACTTCACTTCACTTCAATGATAAAGAAAACCACAGAAAAGATCAATAAAATTAAAAGCTAATTCTTTAAAAAAACAAGCAAAATTGATAAACCTTCAAGCAGACTCATAAAGGGGGAAAAAAAGGGAGAAGACTTACATCAATAAAATTTCAAGTGGAAAAGGAGAATTTACAGTAAATACCACAAAAATGTACAGGATCGTAAGAGACTACTACAAGCAACTATATGTCAATAAAATAGAAAACCTAGAAGAAATGGACAAATTCTTAAAAAGGTACACTCTCCCAAGTATGAAGCAGAAGAACTAGAAAATATAAACAGACCAATCACAGGTACTGAAATCAAAACTGTGATTTTAAAACTCCACAGAGCAAAAGCCTGGGACCAAGCAGCTTCACAGGCAAATTCTGTCAAACATTTGGAGAAGAACTAATACCTATCCTTCTGAAACTATTCCCAAAAATTGCAGAGGAAAGAATATTCCTCAGCTCATTTTATGAGACCACCGTCACCCTGATATACCAAAACCAAACAAATATACCACAGAAAAAGAAAGTTACAGGCCAGTATTACTGATGAAAATATATGTAAAAATCCCCTACAAAATACAAGCAATCTGAAACCAGCAATACATTAAAAGGATCACACACCATGATCAAGTAGGACTTATCCCAGGAATGCAAGAATTTTTCAGTATCCACAAACCAATCAATGTGATACACCACATCAACAAACTGAAGAATAGAAACCATATGATCATCTCAACAGATGCAGAAAAAGCGCTTTTGACAAAATTGTACACCCACTTATGATAACAGCTCTCCATAAAGTGGTCACAGAAGAATCTACCTCAACATAATAAAGGCCATGTATGACAAACCTATAGCTAACATCATACTCAACAGCAAAAAGCTGAAATCATTTTCTCTAAGATCAAGAATAAAACACAGATGTTCAACCTCACTTCTTTTATTCAGCATACCTTTAAAAGTCCTAGCCATGGCAATCAGAGAAGAAAAAGAAATAAAAGGAATTTAAGTTGGAAAAGAAGCAAAGCTGCCACTGTCTGCAGATGACATGATACCGAGAGAGTCAATTCCTAGGCAGGTTGATAAGAAGTCCTGGGTCCCCAAGGAGGAAGAAGGGTCTGGGGCTCTCAAAGCGGAGACAGGAGTCTAGAATTCTCAAGGAGGAGGAAAGGACAAATATCTCTTTTTTTTTCTTCTCTATGGTCCTTGATCTTAGTCACATAAAATGTTTTTTTCTCTAAGCCTGGAATTGATGATTATACAACAAACAACTCAGTTTAAAATCCCTACTAAGGATTGTATAACAACATGTATCCTGCTTGAGGACAGTTTCTCCTTCCTGAAAACCTTCTGGCTAATCCTGTTCTCTTAAAATGTAAATTATGGGAGTGGGTGTAGTAAGACCTTTACAACCTTGAGATAGTCTTTTAATTTATTGCAATAACTAATTATAAAATTATGTATATAAGATTATACATATATATTTATATTATACATATATATTTATATATTCTATACATAAATTATAAAATTATATATAAAAATTATATGACTCTCTTGCTTAGACTAGAGAGGGGGGCACTCTCCATCCCCCTTCTGATGTCTATATCAGAAGCTTTCTCTGTCTCTTTTCACTTTACTAAAACTCTGCTAAACAAAAGCTCTTGAGTGATCAAGCCTGGTTCCTGGTCCTGAAGGTAAATCTTCTTTGGAGATCATGATTCCGACACCATAAGCCATCAATACTATACATAGAAGATCCTGAAGATGCTGCCAGAAAACTACTAGAGCTCAGCAATGAATTTGGTAAAGTTACAGGATATAAAATTAATATACAGAAATCTGTTGTGTTTCTATAAACTAACAACAGAAAATCAGAAAGATAAATTAAGGGGAAAATCCCATTTACTATTACATAAAAAAGAATAAAATACCTAGGAATAAAGCTACCTAAGGAAGCAAAAGCCCTGTAATCTGAAAAGTATAACTTGCTGGTCAAAGAAATAAAAAATGACACAGATAGGACATACCATGTTCTTAGATTGGAAGAATCAATATTGTAAAAAGTGAATATACTACCCAAGGCAATCTACAGATTCAATGCAATCTCTTTCAAATTATCAATGACATTTTTAACAGAACTAGAATTTTAAAAATTGTAAAATTTGTAGGGAGACAAAAAAGTCCCTGAATATCCAAAGTAATTTTAAGAAAAAACAGAGCTGGAAGAATCAGTGTCCCTAACTTCCAACTATACTACAAAGCTATAGTCATCAAAACAACGTGATACTGGCACAAAAAAAATAGAAATATATACCAAATGGAACAGGATTAAAAGCCCAGAAATAATCTACACTCAATTAATGCACCTATGGTCAACTCCTGCACCTATAGTCAACTGATCTATAACAAAGGAGGCAAGAATATACAACAGAGAAAAGATAATGACTTCGGTAAATGGTGCTCGGAAAACTGGGCCGATTCATGTTTAGAAAAATGAAGCTAGAACATTCTTTAACGCCATACGGAAAAATAAACTCAAAATGGATTGAAGATCTACATGTAAGACCAGATACTGTAAAACTCTTAGAGAAAAACATCGGCAGAACACTCTTTGATATAAATTGCAGCAACATCTTTTCGGGTGCACCTCCCAGGGTAACATAAATGAAAACAAAAATATGCAAAATGGGACCTAATTAAACTCAAAAGCTTTTGCACAGCAAGAGAAACCATAAACCAAACAAAAAGACAACTTACAATTTGGTTCAGGATACAGGATGCTTGGGACTGGTGTGCGGGGATGATCCAGAGAGTTGATGTGGAGTGGGAGGTGGGGGGGGAGGGGTTCAAGATTGGGAACTCATGTACACCTGAGATGAAAAATAAATAAATAAATAAAAATTAAAAAAAAAAAGACAACTTACAGAATGGGAGAAAATATTTGCAAACAAAGCAGCTAAGCAGCTGACAAGGCCTTAATCTCCAAATTTACAAACACCGCATGCAGCTCAATATCAAAATTAATAAACAATCCAGTCGAAAAGAAATGAGCAGAACACCCAAAGAAACATTTCTCCAAGGAAGACATACAGATGGCCAGTAGGCACATGGAAAGATGCTTAACAGCACGATTAGAGAAATGCAAGTCAAAACTACACAATGAGGTACCACCTCACACCAGTCAGAATGGGCATCATCGAAGTCTCTAAACAATAAATGCTGGAGAGGATGTGGAGAATTCTCCTACCCTGTGGGTGGGAATGTAAATTGATACAGCCAATATGGAGAACAGTATGGAGGATCCTTAAGAAACTAAAAATAGAGCTACCGTGTGACCCAGCAGTCCCACTCCTTGTCCTATATCTGGAATAAGCCATGGTTCGAAAGGATATATGTACCCAGTGTTCATAGCGCCATTGTTTACAATAGCCAAGACGTGGAAGGAGCCTAAATGTCCATTGACAGATAAATGGATAAAGATGTGGTACCTATATACAGTGGAATATTCCTCAGCTATTAAAAAGAATGAAATAATGCCATTTGCAGCAACAT
Source organism: Neotragus moschatus (assembly GCA_006410615.1). Classification (NCBI taxonomy): domain Eukaryota; kingdom Metazoa; phylum Chordata; class Mammalia; order Artiodactyla; family Bovidae; genus Neotragus; species Neotragus moschatus. The sequence continues at coordinate 2,411,500 of SJYA01001171.1, read as the reverse complement.
GGATGGATCTGGAGATTATATCATACTAAGTGAAGTAAGTCAGAAAGACAATTATCATATGATATCTTTTATATCTGGAATCTTTAAAAAATGAACATACTCACAAAACAGGAACAGACTCAGAGAAAGAATTCATGGTTACCAAAGAGTTGGACAAGACTTAGTGACTGAACAACAACAAAAGCTAAAAAAAAACAAATGAGTTACCCAGAAGTGAGCATGTTCTTTGCATATTCCAAAAGAAATAATAAAAATATGGGTTTGAAAACATAGGTTGTTGTTGTTCAGACATGTCCGACTCTGCAACCCCATAGACGGCAGCAAGCCAGACCTCCCTGTCCATCACCATCTCCCTGAGCTTGCTCAAACTCATGTCCATTGAGTCGGTGATGCCATCCAACCATCTCATCCTCTGTCGTCCCCTTCTCCTCCTGCCTTCAATCTTTCCGAGCATCAGGGTCTTTTCCAATGAATCAGTTCTTCGCATCAGGTGGCCAAAGTATTGGAGCTTCAGCTAATTTCCTTGAAGTGATGGGTGTGGATCCCATATCTTAGTTTTGTGAATGTTGAGTTTTAAGCTTACTTCTTCACTCTCCTCTTTCACTTCCATCAAGAGGCTCTTTAGTTCCTCTTCATTTTCTGTCATAAGGGGGGTGTCATTTGCATATCGGAGATTATTAAGATTTCTCTCATCAATCTTGATTCCAACTTGTGCTTCATAGAGCCCAACATTTTGCATGATGTACTCTGCATTTAAATTAAATAAGCAGGGTAACAATATGCAGCCTTGACATATTCCTTTCCAAATTTTCAACCAGTCTGTTGTTCCATGATGGGTTCTGTTGCTTCTTGACTTGCATATGGGTTTCTCAGGAGGCAGGTATCCCCATTTCTTTAAGAATTTTCCTCCAATTAAAATAAATAAATTTATATTAAAAAAAGAATATTCCAGTTTGTTGTGATCCTCACAGTCAAAGGCTTTAATATAGTCAATGAAGCAGAAGCAGATGTCAACTATATTTTCTAAAGAACCGAGTATCATGCTACCCAACAGTTCTCATGTTCTCTCACATGAGAGAAGGGAGAGGAAAATGTCTATTTGCCACATTAACATTACTGTACACTGTACATATAGGTATTTCTGTTATTATAATTATAGGATATGACAGCCTATCTCATTGAGGCAAGAAGGATATGTAGATCTGGGAAGTGATTGATGAGGGAATACTTGATCAGAAACTAAGGAAGGACCTTGACTCCAGAAACGAAATATTTGATTCTTCATTTTGCTGAAAATGTGAGTATCTCCCAAATAAGAAATGAGAAATTAACAGCAGGCTGAAAGTGTTCACTGATGGAAAATGAGGCAGCTTCTATCAGAAGAACTTATTCCAACCTCAGAAGAAAGATGACATCTGAGAGTCTAACCAATAAAGGGATCAGAGCTCAATAAAATGATCTGAACAGTAAATGGATTTGATAAAGAAGGTGACCAAAGGTAGAAAGAGCTTTTGCAGGATAGGAATGTATTATAGGTCCAGGAATAACCCAAAGTCAGAGTCCGGGCAAGATCTTAGAAGGCCAGGGCAGCCGCAGAGCCCTGCAAAGCTGAGTCACTGGGGCCCAGCACCAGAGATTCTGGTTGTTCAGTTGCTAACCTGCTTCAGCGGCAGGGCCACAAGGAGGGGAAGAGTCTAGCGATGGGTGGGTGGCTCAGCCAAAGATGTCAAAATGAAACTCGAGTTAAATTAGTGAAAATACTGGGCTCTTCTGCTTCTGTAGCACTGTGATGGATTTGTTTTCCCTCTCTGAGCTTCCCAGTCCTGGTGGTGGTTTGCTAAACTTTTACAGCATCTATATTAGCCTAGCCGTCCAACAGTCTCCTTTCTAAAGAGTGAAAACTGAAAAATCGTAATACAGTACAATTTTATATCACTCATTTAACCTTTGTAGTGCACTAGTAAATAAAATACCCAAACTACTGAAATTTCTTTTTCTTTTTTTCTTTACCTTCCTTCCTTTCAACAGATATTAATTGATGCAGTGAGTAAAGAGAAGCAAAGAAATGCACCAAAATAATTTAGGGAAGTTGTCTTAGCAAAAGATTCCTTATCTCCACCATGAGAAATTCTGATTCAACCAATCTTGGTTGATATATACATTAAATTCAAGGGAAAGTACAAACTTTCTCTGGGGGAAAAAAAAAATTTTTTTTTTTCATCTACACTGCTGCCCTGAGGACAAAGGGCATTCTCCATACCTTAGCTGGAAAAGTAGGAGGATTAGTGAACTCCTGAGGGCCAGACCTCAAAAGTAGGCAGCACGAGCTATTTGAGTTCTGGAACCTGGGAGGAACTACTGAAAATCATGCAGATAGAGGAAGAAAGAGAGGCGAACAATGTCTGGAGTCTGCTATGGTTGTTGACAACTGTCTAGAGTGCTCCATCAAACTGCTCTTTACCAATGAAGAACAGGAAAATTTCAAGTTTGGAGATCAAAACATGGGTATTTAGTGCTGGGAAAGGGCCGGGAATAGAACCCTCTTTGTGGGTTCTATTTCTGAATCCTCAGCTTGAGAAAGAGGCCGTACAGGGAGAAATTAATACATGTGAACTGTTCCAAGAGTTTGAACTCTAGGGAGAAAGATGGCCCACAGATAGGAGGACTAAAGCAGCAAGGAGACTTCTGAAATACAAAGTGAATGCCTCCCTGGTGGGGAGGGGTAGTGGGGGCCGGGAGGGGCAGAGGACCAGCATAAAGCAGGCCCCCTCACTGGCAAAGTCAGAGCACAAGGGAGCCCCCTGCTGCTGGGCAGGCCTGGGGTGTGAAATGGAATGAGAAGGGTGGCCAGTGGATCTGGAGATGCAAATGGGAGATCTCAGCATAGGTATATTGAATAATAGCCTGTGTCCCTGGGAATCTAACTAACCACAGGTCAGTTAGGGACGGTGATCACCTTACAACTGACCAGTGCATTGAAATCAACAAATAATGCCAACCTCACTTCAAGCTTTGTATCCATGTAATTACAAAGACGAGAAAGAAAAATAAAATTGCCAAAAAGACCAGTGACATTTTAAAATCTAACTTCTATGCTGTATCAGTCAGGGTTCAGTCACAGAGAACCGAATCCATCCAAGCTATTTAACCAGAAAAGGATTTATTGCAGGCTATTACATAATCATTGGGAAGGCCTAAAACACACACACTGGAAGGAGCTTCCAGAACAAATCCCAAGGCCACCATGTGGAACTTGGCCACCAGCAAAGCTGCTTCCCTTGCCATGACCCAGAAGCTATCTGCTATTCTGGGCAGCAATTACCATAGCTGCTGGCTCCTGCACTATGTCGGGGATGCTACAAACTGTCCCAGCCAAAGGAATAATTCAAGCTTTGCCTCTCTCCCCACTTAACTCAGTTCCAGATTCAAGTCTCCCACCAGCGCCTCTGTTTGGCCGAGCCTGATGAATATTCAGAACCTGGGAGCAAGGGCCTCTGGGAGATTGAAGGTTTTGCTCTCCAGACTCTACAGTGGAATAAGGAATCCTGAAAAGGGGCTGGATGAGGTACTGAGTGAACCAAATACAGTCTACACCCCTGACATTAAACGGTGTTGAGACTGAACAAATGAAAAAGAAAGAAAACAACTATGAGGAAACCTCAGGGAATTTTGACTGTTTTTATGGACAAAAACATACCTGGGAAATCAATGGTACATTTAGATTGTGAGAGGCATGGGGTACTTTGGAGTGGGCTGAGTACTGCTGTGATGTAAGCATATTGTCAAGCAACAGGCTATGATGCATTATCTCTGAAATGTCTCTAGAGCCTCATTTTTTTCCCTTTTGCCTGTTTAGCATTGGTTCTTCTCCTCCTTCTGGGAAATACACAGTCATGTGGATCAGTGTAAGTCTGGGATGATCAGAGCATCTGTGTTCTCTAGCTACAGTGATTGGTCCAAGGACAGGCACGTGACCCAAGCCAGAGCAATCAGAGGCCTTGCTCAGGGTTATTCTGGCTGGAGCTCCAGGAGAAGCCTTGAGTGTCCTGCCCAACCATTCAGAATCCACATCCCAGTCCACTTCTGCTGTTCTCAAGTCAGCATCACAGGCACAGTCAATTTCTGAGGTGGCAAAAGCTAAAACATTTGAAGCTGCATTCTACAATTTCATTAAGTATCTTAAAGGGGTTACTTAACATTCCAAAATTCATTTTTGTAGATTTCATGGGAAAAGTGCATACTCAAATGATGTTTGAGACTAAAGTCTTATGAAAATATGCTATCGTCTAAAAATTACTAGTTTTCCTTAAGCTGTTGATGAAAGCATAAACCATGAATAAGACCACATAAGGAGTTTTTTAGAATGAGTCCTATAAAACTGTGACTATTCCAGAAAAAGAAATTTTCTTTCATTTCTCAAAAAAAAAAAAAAAAAAAAGACATATCCTTTGTGAAACTGCAAAGAGAAAATTCCCGTCAGTTGCCAGATCAAATGCTCTTTTTTCACTTTTTACCCTGTTCGTTTTTGTGCAGTATTTGATGTCATTTATAACCTCTCCCTTGTGTAACAGGAGGGAAAGAGGCAGGGCACAACTTTTGAAAGAATGGCATAGCCCAAGGACACAACATAAACTGATTAGAATCAAATGGGACCAAGATGGCAGACAAGACTAGACAATCAAATGGGATCAAGATGGCAGACAAGACTAGACCCTAATCCTCAATCAACAACTGAAAAGACACACCCAGAGGTGCCATGACAGCCCTGTTAAATGACCAAGGAGTAGGCAGTGGCCCAAATTCTGGAAATCTCCAGTCCTTCCCGAAAATAGTTGGAAAAACCCTCCCATTCATTAGCATATGAAATTACCCAGCCTATAAAAACTAACCACACCAAATTTCACAGCCACATGCACCCTCTGCGATGACCCACACTCTGTCTGTGGAGTGTGCTTCTCTCTCTGTATCTGAATAAATCCACTTCTTACCTATCACTTTGTCTCTCACTGAATTCTTTCTGCGAGGAGACATCAAGAACCTGAGCTTCATTAGGTCCTGAAACCAGGTGCTATGAGTTTTGTTGGGGTTTGAGTCCCAGCCACATGGGTTCAAGTCCCAAGCAAGGTTTTGGCTGGGTTCGAGTCCCAGCCATGTGGGGTTGAGTCCCAATCTGAGGTAAATATTTTCACCTGCAATCTCTTACCTGCCTTGGTTTTAGAGATACCACTCTTACATTAATAACTTCAAATTTATTTACTTACTTAGATTTCTCTCCTGAACCGTATCTCTATTAACAGTACTTATTTTGGAAAGTTTTCAACAGACTCCAGAAGAAGCTGCCCTCATCCCTCACAAGCCCATAAACCCCTTCTATCTTCCCTTTTTGTTTCTTGACCCCATTGGTGAATCTAGAAGAAAGGCAGGACTCATCGTTCAGTCCCACGGACTTGAGGAAAACGCAAGACAAAGTAAAGGGCAAGGCACAGAGGGATTCCTTGTCTTTGACCAGCTACCGACGATCATGTCTTTCTTATACCTGGATGAGGGCCAAAGTCAAAGCAAGTAAAACAAGTCTAACCTAGGAGCTCAGTGCGAATTAGGAGATAAAACATACAGCTTAAAAAGGAGATCTCAAGGACCTAGCCATTTCTCCAAAGAAGACATACAGATAAATAACAAACACGTGAAAAGATGCTCATCACTTATTACTAGAGAAACGGAAATCAAAACGACAATGAGGTATGATCTCACACTGGTCAGAACTGCCATCATCAAAACACTACAGACAATAATGCTGGAGAGGATGTGGGGAAAAGACAACGCTCTTGCATGGTTGTTGGGAATGTAAGTTGAGACAGCCACCACGAAGGACAGTATAGAAAACTCTTAAAAAAACTAGGAATACAGCTACAATATGACCCAACAATCCCACTACTGGGAATATAACCTGAGAAAACCATAACTGAAAAAGACACATGTATCCCAATGTTCATGGCAGCACTATTTACAATAGCTAGGACATGGAAGTAACCTAGATGTCCACTAACAGATGAATGGATAAAGTTGTGATACATAAATACAATGGAATATTACTCAGCCATATAATGGAATGCATTTCAGCCAGTACTAATGAGATGGATGAACACAGAGCCTATTATACAGAGTGAAGTAAGTCAGAAAGAGAAAACCAAATATTGTATATTAATGTGTATATATGAAATCGAGAAAGATGGTACTGATGAACATATTTGCAGGCGGCAATGAGCTGCAGAGAGAGAATAGACTCATGGACACAGGGTGGGGGGGTGTTAGGGAGGAAGGGGAGGATGGGATGTATGGAGAGAGTAATACAGAAACGTACATTACCATATGCAAAACAGATAGCCAGTGAGAATTTGCTGTATGACTCAGGGAACTCAAACCAGGCCTGTGACAGCCTAGAGAGGTGGGAGGGAAGTTCAAAAGGGAGGGGACATATGTATACCTATGACTGATTCATGTTGATGTATGGCAGAAACCAACACAATATTGTAAATCAATAATCCTTTAATTTTTTTTAAGGAGCTTTCAAAACAGTAGGAAATCTGACGAGCTTCCCTGGTTCAGTTCAGTCACTCAGCATGATCTTAGTTGTTTTGAATGTTGAGTTTTAAGCCAACTTTTTCACTCTCCTCTTTCACTTTCATCTAGAGGCTCTTCAGTTACTCCTTGCTTTCTACCATAAGAGTGGTGTCATCTGCATATCCGAGGTTATTGATATTTCTTCCAGCAATCTTGATTCCAGCTCATGCTTCATCCAGCCTGGCATTTTGCATGAGGTACTCCATGTTTAAATTAAATAAGCAGAGTGACAATATGCAGCCTTGATGTACTCCTTTCCCAATATTGAATCAGTCCATTGTTCCATGTCTGGTTCTAATTGTCACTTCTTGACCTGCATACAGATTTCTCAGGAAGCAGGTAAGGTGTTCTGGTATTCGCATCTTTTTAAGAATTTTCCACAGTTGTGATACACACAAAGGCTTTGGTGTAGTCAATAAAGCAGAAGTAGATGGTTTTCTGGAACTCTCTTGCATTTTCTATGACCCAATGGATGTTAACAGTTTGATCTCTGATTCCTCTGCCTTTTCTAAATCCAGCTTGAACATCTGGAAGTTCTTCGTTCACGTACGGTTAAAACATTGCTTGGAGAATTTTGAGCATTACTTTGCTAGCGTGTGAGATGAGTGCAACTGTGTGGTAGCTTGAAGATTCTTTGGCATTGCTTTTCTTTGGAATTGGAATAAAAACTGACCTTTTCTAGTCCTGGGGCCATGGCTGAGTTTTCCAAATGTGCTGGCATATTGAGTGCAGCACTTTCACAGCATCATCTTTCAGGATTTGAAATAGCTCAGCTGGAATTCCATCACCTCCACTAGCTTTGTTCATAGTGATGCTTCCTAAGGCCCATTTGACTTCACATTCCAGGATGTCTGGCTCTAGGTGAGTGATCACACCATCTTGGTTATCTGGGTCATGAAGATTTTTTGTATAGTTCCTCTGTATATTCTTGCCACCTCTTCTTAATATCTTCTGCTTCTGTTAGGACCATACCATTTCTAAACTTTATTGTGCCCATCTTCACATGAAATGTTCCCTTGGTATCTCTAATTTTCTTGAGATCTTTAGTCTTTCCCATTCTATTGTTTTCCCCTATTTCTTTGCACTGATCACTGAGGAGGACTTTCTTAACTTTCCTTGCTGTTCTTTGGAACTCTGCACTCAGATGGGTATATCTTTCCTTTTCTCCTTTGCCTTTCACTTCTCTTCTTTTCTCAGCTATTTGAAAGTCCTCCTCAGACAACCTTTTTGCCTTTCTTTTCCTTGAGGATGGTCTTGATCACTACCTTCTGTACAATGTCACAAACCTCTCTCTATAGTTCTTTAGACATTCTATCAGATCTAATCCCTTGAATCTGCTTGTTAGGTCTACTGTATAATCATAAGGGATTTGATTTAGGTCTACCTGAATGGTCTAGTGGTTTTCCCTACTTCCTTCAATGTAAGTCTGAATTTGGCAATAAGGAGTTCATGATCTGAGCCACAGTCAGCTCCCAGTCTTGGTTTTGCTGACTGCATAGAGCTTCTCCATCTTTGGCTGCAAAGAACATAATCAATCTGATTTCAGTGTTGACCACCTAGTGATGTCCACATCTAGAGTCATCTCTTGTGTTGTTGGAAGGGGGTGTTTGCTATGACCAGTGCATTCTTTTGGCAAAACTTTTAGCCTTTGCCCTGCTTCATTCTGTACTCCAAGGCCATGCTTGCCTGTTACTCTAGATATCTCTTGACTTCCTACTTTTGCATTCTAGTCCCCTGTGATGAAAAGGACATCTTTTGTGGGTGTTAGTTCTAGAAGGTCATATAGGTCATCATAGAACTATTCAACTTCAGCTTCCGTTACTGGTTGGGGCATAGACTTGGATCACTGTGATATTGAATGGTTTGCCTTGGAAACGAACAGAGAATATTCTGTCGTTTTTGAGATTGCATCCAAGTATTGCATTTTGGACTCTTGTTGACTATAAGGGTTACTTCATTTCTTCTAAGAGATTCTTGCCCACAGTAGTAGATATAATGGTCATCTGAGTTAAATTCACCCATTCCAGTCCATTTTAGTTCACTGATTCCTAAAATGTCGACGCTCACTCTTGACATCTCCTGTTTGACCACTTCCAGTTTACCTCGATTCATGGACTTAACATTCCAGGTTCCTATGCAATATTGCTCTTTACAGCATCAGACTTTACTTCCATCACCAGTCACGTCCACAAATGGGCATTGTTTTAGTTTTGGCTACATCTCTTCATTCTTTCTGGAGTTATTTCTCCACTGATCTCCAGTAGCATACTGGGCACCTACCCATCTGGGGAGTTCATCTTTCTGTGTCCTATCTTTTTGCCTCTTCATACTATTCATGGGATTCTCAAGACAAGAATACTGAAGTGGCTTTCCATTCCCATCTCTGGTGCACCATGTTTCGCCAGAACTCTCCACCATGACCAGTCCATCTTGGGTGGCCCTACATGGCATGGCTCATAGTTCCATTGAGTTAGACAAGGCTCTGGCCCATGTGACCACTGTTGTTACTGTTCTGAGATTATGGTTCTCACTCTGTCTGCCCTCTGGTGGCTTCCCTGGTGGCCCAGCAGTAAAAAATCTGCCTGTCAATGCAGGAGACATGTGTTCGATCCCTGGTCTGGGAAGACCCCACATGCTGTGGAGCAACCAAACCCACAGACTACAGCTAGAGAGTGGCCCCCACTGGCTGCAACTAGAGAGAAGCCCCAGCAGCAACAAAGACCCAGCACAACCATCAATAAGTAAATAAATGTTATTTTTAAAAAAAAAAGAAAAAGAAAAGAAACAGTAGGAAATCTGAGACTGGTAAAAGCATGAGTGGACCAGAGAGAGCACATCTAAAAAATAAGATCTGGAATATTTCTAGCATTTCCTGTGTGCCAAGCACCATCCAACACTTTATATGAACTGTGTCATTATTCCTCACAACCCTACACCATTATCATTTCCATTGAGAAGATGGAGGCTCTAGAAGGTTAGCTGTGAGATATATGGCTTGGAAATGACAGAGCCAAGTTAGTGATGGGACAAGGATGAATTCTAGAGATTAAGTGCTCCTGCTTTCTACTTGTCTGCTATCTTGGCAGCAGTGAGGGCTAGACTATTTCAAGTGGGGTTATGATTTTGCTTTTGACCTATTCCTCCAAGCTAGGTCAATTAGGTAACATCATCTAGGACCCTTCCTTCCTCTGCCACTCAGCCCCACCAGGTCCTGTCAAAATTACTTCCAAAAGTTGTCTTGAATCTTTCATTTCCATTCCCACAACCTCCAACCATTTCACTTATGTTATTATATAGATAATATCATCTTCACTAGTGTTTTAACTTAGAATCTCTATGCCTTATTCAGCCTGTTCCCTTTCTGTCTCTTGTCTAAACTGCCACCCTATACAAGCAAGGGTCCCATAAATCTGGGAAGCCAGAGATTGGCAAGGGATTAAGACAGAACAACTCCTGATGGGGAAGGAGAGCAGGGAGTGTAGGAAAGTGGGATTAGAATACCGGAGGATTGGTAGAAAGGGAAATAGAATAAAAATTATCCAGGGAAAAGGTGGGCCCATACAGCTACATAAACTCCAGCAGAGGTATCATTCCAACGAGGACCCTGCACAGATTCAAAACCCAGGTCTTAGGCAGAGAGGCTATAACTAGTTCAGTAAGATGAACAAGTTGAGAAAGAGTGTGAATAGAAAGTCATGATTTCTTATCTGAGAATTAAGATTTGCCTGTGGGTGGGAACAGACAGATGCTCTTAAGGACATTGTATTTGTTTCCTCTTTTATGTAATAAATTTATCAGCTGGAAACAATATACATCTATTGTTTCAGTTTCTGTTGGTCTAGAGTCCAGGCACAACTTCTCTGGGTCCTATGCTAAAAGTCTCACAAGACTGCATTCAAGGTATCATCTAGGACTGTGGTCTCATCTAAGGCATACAGAAACCTACCTGTATGCAGGTCAGGAAGCAGCATTTAGAACTGGACATGGAACAACAGACTGGTTCCAAATAGGAAAAGGAGTATGTCAAGGCTGTATATTGTCACCCTGCTTATTCAACTTATATGCAGAGTACATCATGAGGAATGCTGGGTTGGAGGAAGCACCAGCTGGAATCAAGATTGCCAGAAGAAATGTCAATAACCTCAGATATGCAGATGACACAACCTTTATGGCAGAAAGTGAAGAAGAACTAAAGTACCTCTTGATGAAAGTGAAAGAGGAGAGTGAAAAAGTTGGCTTAAAGCTCAACATTCAGAAAATGAACATCATGGCATCCAGTCCCATCACTTCATGGGAAATAGGGAAACAGTGGCTAACTTTATTTTTCTGGGCTCCAAAATCACTGCAGATGGTGATTGCAGCCATGAAATTAAAAGACGCTTACTTCTTAGGAGGAAAGTTATGACCAACTTAGACAGCATATTAAAAAGCAGAGACATTACTTTGCCAACAAAGGTCCATCTAGTCAAGGCTATGGTTTTTCCAGTGGTCATGTATGGATGTGAGAGTTGGACTATAAAGAAAGGTGAGTGCCGAAGAATTGATGCTTTTGAAGTGTGGTGTTGGAGAAGNCAGGTCAGGAAGCAGCATTTAGAACTGGACATGGAACAACAGACTGGTTCCAAATAGGAAAAGGAGTATGTCAAGGCTGTATATTGTCACCCTGCTTATTCAACTTATATGCAGAGTACATCATGAGGAATGCTGGGTTGGAGGAAGCACCAGCTGGAATCAAGATTGCCAGAAGAAATGTCAATAACCTCAGATATGCAGATGACACAACCTTTATGGCAGAAAGTGAAGAAGAACTAAAGTACCTCTTGATGAAAGTGAAAGAGGAGAGTGAAAAAGTTGGCTTAAAGCTCAACATTCAGAAAATGAACATCATGGCATCCAGTCCCATCACTTCATGGGAAATAGGGAAACAGTGGCTAACTTTATTTTTCTGGGCTCCAAAATCACTGCAGATGGTGATTGCAGCCATGAAATTAAAAGACGCTTACTTCTTAGGAGGAAAGTTATGACCAACTTAGACAGCATATTAAAAAGCAGAGACATTACTTTGCCAACAAAGGTCCATCTAGTCAAGGCTATGGTTTTTCCAGTGGTCATGTATGGATGTGAGAGTTGGACTATAAAGAAAGGTGAGTGCCGAAGAATTGATGCTTTTGAAGTGTGGTGTTGGAGAAGACTCTTGAGGTTCCCTTGGACTGCAAGGAGGTCCAACCAGTCCATCCTAAAGAAAATCACTCCTGAATATTCATTGGAAGGACTGATATTGAAGCTGAAACTCCAATACTTTGGCCACCTGATGCGAAGAACTCACTCATTGGAAAAGACCCCGATGCTGGGAAAGATTGAGGGCAGGAGGAGAAGAGGACGACAGAGGATGAGATGGCTGGATGGCATCACCGACTCAATGGACATGGGTTTGGATGGACTCCAGGAATTGGTAACGGATAGGGAGGCCTGGTGTGCTGTGGTTCGTGGGGGTCACAAAGAGTCAGACATGACTGAGCAACTGAACTGAACTGAACTGATTCACTGGGATGGTTTTTGGCTAAGTTTTATTAATTTTTTTAGTATCTATTTAGGAAAAGTGAAAAAAAGAAGGAAAACTCAAGGGTTTTGCTCCAGTCAAATAAACCCTACTCCTTTTCATCTCTTTTATTCAGGACTTTTTAAAAAAAGGATCCCAAATGGGTTCCTTTGGGAACCCTTGTTTACTGTGATGGGGTAAATGTGGCCACTCGGTTCAGCCAGCAGGGTGCTTTTTAAACATGTGAACTGGCAGGGCATGCTCCCATTGGCCAGCACATCATTTCTGAACAATTTTACTGCAGTAGTTTCACATATTCCTATTACCCACAGGACCCTTGAAAGTATCTGAATTTTTGACCCCTGGCTTGAATGTGTGGTTTTCTTCTCCAGGAAGACCTCCAGCTCACCATGGCCCCTTAAGTTTTTCACCATGATTTTGAGATTAATTGGCCATTAGAGATGGTTCCGTTTCTATAACTGCAGAAAAAAACAATCCCCTGAAGTTGAAATAAACTGGATTATAGAAATGTTTATTAGATATACTTATTGGTGCAGGGTGTAGCTGTAAAAATAGCCCTTGCCTCTATTCCCACAAGGTTTAAACACCCAGGGTATTTATGAGGTAGTACTGAAGAGGGGAGGAGACAGAATGAAAAATAGTGTCACAATGTTAACGTTTAAAATTGTATCAAGCATTTGGGGATCTGAGACCTCCCTCTAAAGCCTAGCTCTAATTCACACCTTCCAAAATAGAGCTTTCCTGTGTTTTTGCTTAGATTTTAATGAAGCCCAGGCACAGGAAGATGGTTTTGAATGAAACTGCAAAGACTTGGAGTAGTTCTAGGGAGTCCTTTAATTCATAGCCACAAGGGGTAAGTGCTTTTTTGTATCCTTTTAAAAGTCAATTGGCTATAGAAGACAAGTGATTACGAAGTTAAAAATAAAACTGAAATGCTTCCCTCTGTTTTAAGGAAGAAAATACAAAGGCATTCTCTGGAATTGGCTGCTTTTCATCTTTTAATAGCAGTTTCCATTTCCTTTTCCCCTCTACCTCACCTTTCCCCCTGCCTCCTCTCCCCCGCATGCTCCTCACCCCTGCAAAAACAAAAGCCAAAAAACAAACAAACAAACAAAAAACCTGAAGCTTTCAAATGCTTGTCTAAAGAACACTACACCTCTGTATTGGTTAACTCAATGAAGGTAACAGAAGAGTAGTGGGTTCTGAAACAGTAACCATTATTTTTTCTGCTGGGCCAGTTTAAAGTCAACTTTGTTAGGTTTTAGAATTATTTTCCAATAAGACTTTTTAATTCACAAACTAACCTATTTAAAGCTACTGTGATAAATTAGGTCTATTAGAAATGACCCACTCTCAACTTGTAAATTATTTTAAATTTCAGCCTGAAATTCTCCAGGCTTTTAAATAAAAATAGAAATTTCCTATTAAGCATACACAGAATAGAACCCTTGAAAATACAGGCAGCATTTCTCCTGCCTTTTGTGATGTCTAACTCCAAGTGCCTTTTTATTTTATATCTCTTACAGGGTCAAGCCTTTATAGATTTCTTTTGTTATTGAGATATAAATGAGATATGAATTTGTGTAAGTTAAGGTGTGTAGCATGTCTATTTGATATATTTATGTATTAAAAATGATTAACAACATAGCATCAGCTAACACTTCCATCCCATCATATAATTACCATTTGCATGTCTTTTATTTCTTTATCATGCCTGATTTCTGTAGCTCAGATTACCAGCTGAATAAGATTGGTGAGAGTGGGCATCCTTGCTTTATTCCTGATCTTAGAGGAAAAGCACTCAAGCTTTCACACTGAGCATGACATAGGTTTGTTATATGTGGCCTTTATTATTTTGGGGTATGTTCCTTCCATAACCAACTTGTTCAGGGTTTTTATCCTAAAAAGGGTGTTACATTTTCTCAAATGCTTTTTTCTCATTACTGAGATAATCTAATTTATAGGTCTTTTATGGATCATTTGTTGTTTAGTCACTAAGTTATGTCTGCCTCTTTTGCGACCCCAGGGACTGTAGCCAACCAGGCTACTCTGTCTGTGGGATTTTCCAGGCAAGAATTCTGGAGTGGACTGCCATTTCCTTCTCCAGGGAATTTTCCTGACACCTGGATGGAATCTGTGGCTTCTGCACTGCAGGCAGATTTTTTACCATTGAGCCACCTGGGACATAACTACAAAATAAATATTGATACATTTTTAAAGTTTATAATCAACTATTTAATTTAAATAGATAAAAATAACTGGATTACTAATAATATAAAAGGCTCTAGACTCAGTATTAAATGTATTTTAGTAATAATAATAAGCATTTATTGGACACATTAGGTGTTAGTCTTTTAGATATTAAATTCTCAGTTACAAACATTACTTACATGTTACATTTCAGCACCTCTAGATACCTGATAGGGAAAAGCCAATAAGCTTCAAAATAATCTAGATTTTAAGAAATTACTCACTCACTGCAATCAAAATTAACTCTGTATTTTTCTTCCTGGCATTTTAGTTCTGCTTTTTCATTGCTTTGAACCCTGCAGTTTCCTAGGAGCTCATCCCAAATAACTTAAACATGCGTACAGATATTATTGCCCTAATAGAAGATGACTTGTTTTTTTCACATACTAAATAAAATGCCAAGGATTTTCAGAATTCAGTGTGAGCGTCTTTAACCCATTGTTTCCTACAGCATCAGCATTACTGGCATGCCGACCTGTTTTAAGTTTTACTAAATCCAAGAATGCCGTTAATGGAGAAGGAATTGAAACCATCGTTTTCCCCATAGCAGCAAATGAACTAGCCGTTTTTCTATATACATTAAGACTTCCTGATTGAATTTTTCCCATTACTGTGATCTTTTTATACATTCTAACCCAACAACACTAACCATTTTAGATTCTATGAACACAGTCATTGTTATCTATTAAAAAAAAGTTTCCTGGCTGACATAATAATGAGCTCAATATTGAATTAAAGAAAACACTAGGAAGCAGGATTAAGAAACTGCAACATGTGGTTTAGTTTCCTTGAGGGCAAATTGCCTTATAAATTAGTGATGATTCACTCTTTTATTTTTCATGATTTTTATATGTAGTTTTTCAATGACTAATATATGCCCGAGCGCAAAAGGCTAAGAGTACAAAGTGGTACACATGGGAAAGTAAGTCACTCTTATTATCAGTGGGAATGCTTTTCTCCATTAGTGAGTACATAAAACATGTTTGGATAGCAAGTTGGCATTAACTAGTAGGGTTGAAAGTGTGGAATTTCGACCTCTGCTAATGATGAGGGAAAGCAGACCAATTCTCCCAATGATGACTAAAAATGAATGACAATTCTTAAAAGGAATTTTTAAAAAATTTACCAAACAGCTAATGAGATGTGAAAGAAATTTAGGGTCACTTTGAAAGAAATTTTGAAAAAGTTGGAGTCCAGGGTCATCCAAAGGTGGGGACCCTGGGAAACCCTATCTCACTGTGGGAAGCCTGACCCCTAGGAAAAAGGATAAATTTGGAAGGAGAGGAACCATCACACCAATTGCAGATCAGTTCCAGGTCCTTAAGAAGGCCCTGAAGTTGGATGACAACTCTGACACTTGATAGAAGGAAATGAAAATATTCTCTGGAGGAAAATAACATCATCCTAGGCCCCAACTTTTCCCTAGAGAAGAAAATGTGCAGCATCCAGCTATGTAACTTCAGAAAACCGCAGCAATATGTACCAGGGGACATGCAAAGGATATCCACGGCAGTATAGGGATGACTAAAACCTGGAAACAATCCAAATGTTCATCAACAAGATGAGATATTCATGTAACTGAAAAATAGAAAGCAGTAAAAATAAAAGCTACTGCTGCATGCATCAGTAGAGACAAATCTCATGAATATAATATTCAGCAGAAAAATTATGTAGCAGATTACATATAGGGTGATGCTAATAATACAAAATCCTAAAGCAAGCGGTATTAATAACATGCTCAGGAATATATAATGTAGTCAAACTTAAAAGCAAGGCAACAATCATAAAATTCAGGGTAGTGCTGACTACTGGTGCAGGGCGTTTCAGCCATATTAGTCATGTTCTCTTCAGAGACATTCTCAATGGAATTCTCAATGGAAACAGTGACAGATTTTATTTTGGGGGCTCCAGAGTCACTAGAGATGGTGACTACAGCCACGAGGTTGAAAGACGCTCACTCCTTGGAAGAAAAGCTATGACAAACTTCAATTCAGTTCAGTTCAGTCGCTCAGTCATGTCTGACTCTTTGCCACCCCATGAATCGCAGCACNACTTTGGCCACCTCATGCGAAGGGTTGACTCACTGGAAAAGACCCTGATGCTGGAAGGGATTGGGGGCAGGAGGAGAAGGGGACAACAGATGATGAGATGGCTGGATGACATTACTGACTCAATGCACATGAGTTTCGGTGAACTCCGGGAGTTGGTGATAGACAGGGAGGCTTGGCGTGCTTCAGTTCATGGGGTGGCAAAGAGTCAGACACGACTAAGCAACTGAACTGAACTGAATAAAAGAAATCAAAGAAGACACAATTATATGGAAAGATATAGAATATCATTGGATTGGAAGAATCAAAATGATCAAAATCACTAAGCTACCTAAGGTAGTCTACAGATTCAATAAAATTCCTATCAAATTACTCATGATATTTTTCACAGGACTAGAAAAACAACAACAAAAAATCTCAGAATTTGTATGCAGATATGAAGGACCCTAAATAAAAAGGAAACCAAACACAACCCTAAAGAAAGTCATCAAATCATAAGAAAAAAAAAAGAGCAAAGTAAGAAAAAAGGTCTAGAAAAACAAATCCAAAACTATTAATGAAATGGGAATAAGAACATACATATTGATAATTACCTTCAATGTAAACATATAAAATGCTCTGACCAAAACACATAGTCTGGCTGAAAGAAAAAGAAGAGCCAGATATATGTTATTTATTAGAGGCTCAATTCAAATCTATAGACACAGACAGGCTGAAAGTGAGGGGATGAACACTGAAGACAAGGATGGACACTACATAATGATCAAGGGATCGATCCAAGAAGAAGATATAACAATTGTAAATATATATGCACCCAACACAAGAGCACCTCAATATATAAGGCAAATATTAACAGATATAAAAAGACATTAACTGTAACACAGTAATACTAGGGGACTTTAACACACCATTTATATCAATGGACAGATTATCCACACAGAAAATCAATCAGCACAACTGGGATTTAAATGACACGTTAGAATACATAAACTTAGTTGATGTCTATAGAACTTTCCATCCAACAGCAGAATACATACTGTTTTTAAGTGCATATGGAACATTCTCCAAGATAGATCACTTGCTGGGCCACACAGCAGGCCTTGGTAAATTTTGGTTCAGTCACTCAGTTGTGTCCAATTCTTCATGACCACATGGATTGCAGCACCCCATGATTCCCTGTCCATCACCAACTCTAGAGTCCACCCAAACCCATGTCCATTGAGTTGGTGATGCCATCCAACCATCTCATTCCTCTGTTGCCCCCTTCTCCTCCTGCCCTCAATCTTTCCCAGCATCAGGGTCTTTTCAAATGAGTCCGTTCTTTGCACCAGGTGGCCAAAATTTTGGAGTTTCAGCTTCAACATCAGTCCTTCCAATGAATTTTCAGGGATGATATCCTTTAGGATAGACTGGTTGGATGTCCTTGCAGTCCAAGGGACTCTCAAGAGTCTTCTCCAACACCACAGTTCAAAAGCATTAATCCTTTGGTGCTCAGCTTTCTTTATAGTCTAACTTTCACATACATACATGACTAATAGAAAAACCATAGCTTTGTCTAGATGGACCTTTGTTGGTAAAGTAATGTCTCTGCTTTTTAACATTCTGTCTAGGTTGTTCATAACTTTTCTTCCAAGGAGCAAGCGTCTTTTAATTTCATGGCTTCAGTCACCATCTGCAGTGATTTTGGAGCCCCCCAAAATAAAGTCTGTCATGGTTTCCATGGTTTCCCCATTCTTGGAAAATTTAGGAAAATTGAAATCATCTTTTCTTACCACAACAATATGAAATTAGAAATCTTCTACAATAAAAACTGCAAAAAAGACAGACACATGGAGGCTAAACACTATACGACTGGATCATTGAAGAAATCAAAGCGAAAACCAAACCATACCTAGAGGCAAATGAAAACAAAAATACGGTGTTCCAAAACCTATGAGATGTAGGAAAGCAGCGCTAAGTGGAAAATTTACAGCAATACAGCCTTACCCCTTACCCCAGGAAGCATCAAAAATAAATAAGTAAAACCCCAAAACCTCAAATAAATAACCTAGCTTTACATCTAAAGCTAACAGAGAAAGAACAAAAAGAACTCCAAAGTTAATCAAAGAGAAATCACAAAGATCAGAGCAGAAAGAAATAAGAGACCAAGGAAACAATAGAAAAAAAATGAAATTAAAGGCTTGTTCTTTGAAAAGATAAACAAAATTGATAAATCTTTAGGAAAAATTCATCAGGAAAAAGGGAAAGGGTACAATAAAAAAATTTAGAAATGAAAAAGGAGAATTTACAATCTATACCACAGAAATACAAAGGATCACAATAGACTCCTACAAGTAACTATTTGACATGTCAATAAAATGGACAAGCTAGAAGAAATGGACAAATTCTTAGAAATGTGAAATCTCCCAAGACTGAATGAGGAAGAAAGAGAAAATATAAACAGAGCAATCACCAGTACTAGAATTGAAACTGTGATTAAAAATCTCCCAACAAACAAAAATCCAGGACCTGATGGCTTTGCGGGTAAATTCTACCAAATATTTAGAGAAGGGTTAACACATCCTTCTGAAACTGTTCTAAAATTTGCAGAAGAATGAACACTTTCAAATGCACTGTATGAGTCCTAAATCACCCTGATATCAAAACCAGACACACACACACACACAAAATTATAGGCTAATGTCACTGATGAACACAGATGCAAAAATCCTCAACAAAATAACAGGAAACCAAATCCAACAATACATTAAAAGGATCATACACCATGATCAACTGGAATGTATTCCAGGGATGCAAGGATTTTTCAGTATCCAAAAATCAATCTATGTGATACACCACATTAACAAAGTATAAAAAGGACATGATCATCTCAATAGATGCCGAAAAAGCTTCTGATAAAATTCAACACCCATTTATCATTTTATAAAAAAAAAAAAAAAACCTCTCCAGAAAGTGGGTATAGAAGAAACCTACCTCAATATAGTAAAGGGCATATATTATAAACCTACAGATAACATCATACTCAACAGTGAAAATCTGAAAGCATTTCCTCTAAGATAAAGCATAAGACAAGAATATTCACTCTGGCCACCTTCACTTAAAATTTTGGAAGTCCTGCTTTACAATATTGTATTGGTTTTGCCATACATTGACACGAATCCACCACGGGTGTACATGTGTTCCCTATCCTGAACCCTACAATACTTTAAAGTAATTACCCTCCAATTAAAATAAATAAATTTATATTTAAAAAAATTTTGGAAGTCCTAGGGATGGAAATCAGAGAATAAAAATAAATAAAGGGGATTCAAATTGAAAAAGAATTGCAACAGTTACTATTTACAGATGATACAATACTATACACAGAAAATCCTGAAGATGCTACCAGAAAACTATTAAAGCTCATCAATGAATTTGGTAAAGTTGCAGGATGCAAAACTAATAACACAGAGCTCTGCTGTGTTTATTAACAAATAAGATTCTGGATTTCTATGCACTAACATTGAAGTATCTGAAAAGGAGATTAAGGAAACAATATCATTTACCATTGTATCAAAAGAAATAAAATACCTAGGATTAAACCTATGTAAGGAGGCAAAAGATCTGTACTCAGAAAGGTATAAGATGCTGATGAAAGAAATCAAAGATGAAACAGATGGCAAGATATGCCATATTTCTAGATTGGAGGCATAAATATTGTCAAAACAACTATACTATGCAAAGAAATCTATAGATTTAATGCAACCCCTATCAAATTACCAATGGCATTTTTCACAGAACTAGAGCAAAAAATTTTTTCTATTTGTATGGAAACACAAAAGACCCCAAATAGTCAAAGCAATCTTAAGAGAAAACAACAAAATCAAACAAAAAAGGGTGCTGGAGGAATCATACTCCCTGACTTCAGAGTATACCACAAAGGTAGAGTCATCAAAACAGCAGAGCAGTGCCACAAAACCAGAGATATACACCAATGGAACAGGACAGAAAGCCCTGAAATACACTCGTGAACCGATGATCAGTTAATCTACAACAAAGGGGGTAGAATATACAATGTGAAAAAGACAGCCTCCTCAATAAGTGGTGCTGGGGAAACTGGACATGTAAAAGTGTGAAACGAGCACGTTCTGTAACACCATACACAAAAATAAGCTCAAAATGGCTTAATTACCTAAATATAAGACCCAATATTACAAACCACCTGGAGAAAAACATAAGCAGGACACTCTGACATAAATCAAAGCAGTATCTTTTTTGATCTGTCTCTCGCAGTAATGAAAATAAAAGCACAAATAAACAAATGTGACCTAATTAAAAGCATTTTCACAGCAAAAGAAACCATACATAAAGAGACCACCTATAGAATGTTAAGAAGTATTTGTAAACAATGTAGCTGAAAACCAATTAACCTTCAAAATACACAGATAACTCATACTTGTTTTGATGTCAAAAACAAGCAAGCAAACCAAACAAAAAACAAGCAATTGTAAACAGACATTTCTCCAAACAAGACATACATGTCTTCTTCTCTAAAGACATCTAAGATGATCAAAAGGCACATGAAAAGATGTTCAACATTGCTAATTATTAGAAAAATGCAAGTCAAAACTACAATGGGGTATCACTCTACACTGTTCAGGACAGCCATCATCAAAAAGTCTACAGATAATAAATGCTAGAGATGGTGTGGAGAAAAGGGGACCCTTCTACATTATTGGTGAAAGTGTAAATTGCTTTAACCACTGTGAAGTATAGTATGGAGGTTCCTTAAAAAACTAAAAATAGAGCTACCATGTAATTCTACAGTCCCACTCCTGGGCATATACACAGAGAAAACCATCATTTAAAGAGACGCATGCCCACCAATGTTCATTGCAGCACTATTTACAATAGCCAAGACATGGAAGCAAGGACAGATAATTGGTTAAAGAAGATGTGATACATACATACATACACACACAGACACAAATGGAATACTAATCAGCCACCCGACAAGAATGAAACAATGCCATTTATGGCAACATGGATGGACCTAGAGGTTATCATACTAAATCAGTCAAAGAAAGATGAGTACCATATGCTATCACTTACATGTGGAATCTAAAAAAAAAAATGATACAAAGGAACTTATTTACAAAATAGAATCAGATCCACAGACAAAGAAAACAAACTTATTGCTTCCAAAGAGGAAAGATGGTTGGGTGTGGGGGAGATAAATAAGGAATTTGGAAGTAACATAAACACACAACTATGTATAAAATAAACAAGGACCTACTGTATAGCTCAGAAACTATACTCAATATCTTATAATAACCTATATTGAAAATAATCTTTAAAAGTATATATATATATATACATATATATAACTGAAATATTTTGCTATACAGTTGAAATTAACACATTTAAAATCAACTATACTTCAATTACGGAGAAGGCAATGGCACCCCACTCCAGTACTCTTGCCTGGAAAATCCCATGGACGGAGAAGCCTGGTCGGCTGCAGTCCATGGGGTCGCTAAGAGTTGGACACGACTGAGCGACTTCACTTTCACTTCTCACTTTCATGCATTGGAGAAGAAAATGGCAACTCACTCCAGTGTTCTTGCCTGGAGAATCCCAGGGACGGGGGAGCCTGGTGGGCTGCCGTCTATGGGGTCACACAGAGTCAGACACGACAGAAGCGACTTAGCAGCAGCAGCAGCAGCAGCAGCATACATCAATTAAAAATAAATTAATTTTTTAAAAGGGTTGCTTTAAACTGTTAGTACCATAGGATTTGGGGCTCCTTAGTAACTCAACTACATCCATAATTACAGTGGGATTTCATTGAAGAAAAATGAGTTTCTATTTCAGCACGGCAAGTTTCTATCCATGACAGTTCCTTACNAGCAGCAGCATACATCAATTAAAAATAAATTAATTTTTTAAAAGGGTTGCTTTAAACTGTTAGTACCATAGGATTTGGGGCTCCTTAGTAACTCAACTACATCCATAATTACAGTGGGATTTCATTGAAGAAAAATGAGTTTCTATTTCAGCACGGCAAGTTTCTATCCATGACAGTTCCTTACACTTTCTAGCCTGGGTTTCTTCATCTGTAAAATGGAAATAATAACCCCGGTCATAAAGAGCGCTGTGCATAGCAGACGTATCGTTAATATTGATTCCTTCTTTCACTTTAACACAGTTATCAGGCCATGACCAATTTAAAGAATTTAATTTAGTTGCCAAATTGTTGTATGGTAAGAGGCATCCTGAGTCTGATGAATATAAACGTCCAATGAGACAGAATTTTCACATTTTGCCTGGTACACAGCAAAATGAATTACTTGAAGAAGAATAAAGATAGATTTAGGAACATAATCAAAATGAAATCAAGAATCAATGAAAATCAATGGCTGCAATTTGCTGGTATTCTTCTGCAAAGAACATTGAGAACAGACCTGGGTATGTGATCACTGAAAGTGTTTGATGCTGTGTGAAGAAATAATTTTTCTATTTCACTGTCATTACTGAATGATTGCTGCATTGTGTTGAACCCAAACTGCTTGTCATTTAATGAAGATTCATTTCTAAAGTTTTGTTAAGATACAAATATTGATCATGCAAAGAAACATGAGATAATAATTCCCTAGTAACATGCAGTTTTTCAGATCAACTGAATCAAACTGATAAGGACTTTTATTTTATTTATTTTTATTGATATACAGTTGATTTATAATGTTACATTAGGTTCAGATATACAGGAAAATGATTCAGCTTTCAGATTCTTTTCCATTATAGGTTATTACAAGAATTTGAAAATAGTTTCTTAAGACATATAGTGGGTCCTTGTTTATCTGTTTTATGTATAACAGTGCATATCTGTTAATCCCAAATTCCTAATTTGTCCTCTCCCTCCAACTTTTAATTTTACATTTTAAAGAAGCACTCCCACAATTCTTATGCATATAATTAATTTGAAACCACTAGAATAGTAATTGCTATATGTTGGACACTTCCAGATCTTAAGAAATACTGTAAAGCTGTTAGAGTATACAGGTGGTTGAGAAGTTTGCTTTGATACCAGTGAAAAAGGCAATACCATGACACTGTCTGTGGCTCGGGGTAATATTATAACATTGCCAGGTGGGGAAAGCATAACCTGTTTGTTGACTATCCCAGAAGGCTCAAAGGTAACTGGAACTGCCAAGTGGGTTATGACAAAAGCTGCTCTGGAACTGCTCTGGGGCTTGTTGAGTGATTCTTGCTGCATCAGGGGTCCTCAGGGACTTACCAAGTTCCCTGAGGACACAGGTCAAGACATTTTCCTCATTTAATGGTATGAATCATAGAAGGATCTTGAAAAACACAAATGAAAGCCAGATAGAAGCTCAGATGCTGGTCTCAAATATTAATCCTGTGGTCAGAAATTTCTACCAAACAGTTTGACAGTAAAATGTATGCAATCATGTAAAAAAAAAAGAAAAGAAAAACAGATGCTTTAAACATTTTATTGCTGATTATTTTATTATTTGGTATCTCTATGTACATGAATTTAAAGTCAAAGTTTATAGTGTGCCATTTTCCTGTATAACCGTGTTTTAAACTGCATGATGACAGCTACATTCAGTTATAGAAATATAAATAAATCATCTGAAGCCAGAAGAAGCAGTAAGGGGCCAGGCCCATCCTCCTTGTTAGTTATTATGAACCTCATTAGCTAGGTCATTAGCCAGGTCAGAGTCTTCAACAGGAGTAATCAGGCCTCTGGGAACATAGGACTAGCCAAGGGATACCAAGGCAAACAGGTGGGTCTCAGGGGATCAGTTTCCAGAACCCCAACTTCAAACATTATCCAAGTATCTCCTAAGGTTTAGAAGTCATACAAGATCTTCTTTCCACCTTTGCTTCACTTTACAAAGAAAAGCCGACCTCTCCCCATGGCTAATCTTTCTATGATGCTATCCCTAGGTTAAGAAGACCTCTATGATGCAAATAAAGAAAAACAGGAAATATTTCTGTTGAAGTTGAGAAAATGAATGCCTCTAATGATTGAGTAATAAATCCATTTTCATTTCTAAATGACTTCAAAGTTTGCTTTCAACAAAATTAAAGGAATACATAGCTAATAGATAATTAGAAACAGTTCTTAATGATAGACTGAGGTGTGATTTTGGGTGTGTAAGTGGAGAATAGTTCAAAGAATTGAGTGACACCATCAGAATAGAACTTATTACATTCTCAACTAACTTCCATGAACAAAGCTCTTCAGCAGTTATACAATAATAATTTAAAATAGAAATAAAATTGACACTGAATTCTGTTTCTAGCAATAAAGAATCATACACAGATGCACTGATTGAAAAGTAAGACTCATTCATCTCCTTAATAGATAAAGAATGATAAATAATTGTCAATGTTTGTTTTGTCAATTGTCAAAAAATTATCAATATTTATGTTATTTTGATTCTAATGATAGTGAAAACCAGAGGTTTAAAAAATAGTTTTAAGAGGGAACACTCCTACACTATTGGCTGTAGGGATGTAAATTGGTACAGCCACTATGGAGAACGGTATAGAAGTTCCTTAAAAAACTAAAAATGGAGCTATCATCTGACCCAGAAATCCCACTCCTGAACATATATCCAGAGAAAAACGTGATCTGAAAGGATACACATACCCCAACGTTCACTGCAGCACTATTTACAATAGCCAAGACGTGGAAGCAACCTAATTGGCCATCAGCAGAGGAATGGCTAAAGATGTGGTACATATATACAATGGAATATTACTCAGCCATCAAAAAGAATGAAATAATGCCATTTGCATCAACGTGGATGGACCTAGAGATTGTCATACTAACTGACGTGAGTCAGAGAAGGAGAAATATTGTATGACATTCCTTATATGTGGAATCTAAAAAGAAATGATACAGATGAATTTACTTACCAAACAGTCTCACAGACCTAGAGAATGAACTTATGGCTGTTGGGGGTAAGGTTAGGGGAAAGGGATAGTTAAGGAGTTTGGGATGGACATGTATACACTGCTATACTATAAATGCATAACCAACAAGGACCTACTGTATAGCACATTAAACTCAGCTCACTGTTAAGTGACAGCCTAATGGAAGCTTTCCATCCTAATGGAAGCCTTCCATCCTAATGGAAGTCTGGGGGAGAATAGATATATGTATGACTGAATCCCTTTGCTGTTCATCTAAAACTATCATAACATTGTCTGTTAATAGCCTATATTCTGATACAAAATAAAAGTTTTCAAAAAAGAATTAAATGGTAGGAAAAAATAAAATATCTCTAAGGTTACTGGAAATTAAGTCTTCACTTGCATCTCCACTTATATATATATTTTTCTTTCAGAAGATCATGACTGAGTAAAGACTGTCAATCACAAATTATATTAGGTTAAAATTCTGGGGAAGAAGTGAAGTGGGGACAAAGGAAAAAAATTAACTACTAAAAAAGAACATTTTCATTTTTTTAGTATACATATGTCAAATATCAAAGCTTAGTCACATTTTTGTTCTATTGGACATATTCTAAAATGTAATGTAAGAGTTGTAAATGCCAATATTTGTAACATACCAGAAATTACATCATTTTCAACTATGGAAAGTATCTAAATAATTTAAATATATGAAATTTAGATAGAAATTTAAGTTGCTTCAAATGTTGGAAGAGCACATAGCTTTCCAAAATTATAAGAAAAAGCAGTAAAACACTTAGGACCATTGGTAGGGTAATAGTAATACACTAATATCTGGATTGCTGAGTGGGTTGTCATGACTGCAAGGGAATCTGATGGCAATAGTCCCAAGGACTGAAACTTGGGGAGAACACTTTCATTTAGGCTCTCTTTCTCCCCAGTTTTAGGAAACAGTAATTTAGAGGTGTAAATTTACCCATCAGTTCAGTTCAGTTCAGTTGCTCAGTCATGTCTGATTCTTTGCAACCCCATGAATCGCAGCACACCAGGCCTCCCTGNAGTCCATCTTGTCAAGGCAATGGTTTTTCCTGTGGTCATGTATGGATGTGAGAGTTGGACTATAAGGAAAGCTGAGCACCAAAGAATTGATGCTTTTGAACTGTGGTGTTGGAGAAGTCTCTTGAGAGTCCCTTGGACTGCAAGGAGATCCAGCCAGTCCATCCTAAAGATCAGTCCTGGGTATTCATCGGAAGGACTGATGTTGAAGCTGAAACTCCAATATTTTGCCGCCTGATGCGAAGAGCTCACTCATTGGAAAAGACTCTGATGCTGGGAAAGATTGAGGGCAGGAGGAGAAGCGGACGACAGAGGATGAGATGGCAAGATGGCATCACCAATTCGATGGACGTGTGTTTGAGTGAACTCCGGAAGCTGGTGATGGACAGGGAGGCCTGGCGTGCTGCAGTTCATGGGGTCGCAGAGAGTCAGACATGACTGAGCAACTGATTTGAACTAACATTCATTCGTTCAGGGCCTGCGATGGGTCCTGAGGATCTGAAGAAGAAGCAGGCAATCTCCCTGCCCTCAGGTAGCTTCCAGCCAAATGAGCCATGTGAACCAATTATTTTTCATACATTGAATAAATATCAGAACAAAGAAAAGAATGAAAGACTTTGGGAGTGCAAGTACAATAAGGAGGTATAAATGGTGCCTTAAAGAGTTGAAAATTTTTTAAGAGGAAGAAAAAATGAGAAATTAAGTCCAGAAGTTTGCTGAAGTCCTGTCATTAGTAGAACTAGGCTGCTGGTGTTAGTCACACAGTCGGTGTGTGATTCTTTGAAATTCCATGGGCTATAGGCTGCCAGGCTCCTCTGTCCATGGAATTCTCCAGGTAATTATACTGGAGTGGCATTATCAGAGAAATGCAAATCAAAATCACAGTGACGCACAATCACACTGGTCAGAATGGCTGCCATCGAAAAGTCTACAAACAATAAATGCCGGAGAGGGTGTGGAGAAAAGGTAAACCTCTTACACTGCTGGTGGGAATGCACACATAGTGGCTGTGCTCCATGTACAGCCACTATGGAGAACAGTGTGGAGAGTCCATAAAAAACTAAATAGAACCTCCATATGACCCAGCAATCCCATTACTGGGCATACACACTGAGGAAACCAGAATTGAAAGACACACGTGTAGTCCAATATTCATTGCAGCACTATTTACAAGAGCTAGGACACAGAAGCAACCTAGATGTCCATCGGCAGATGAATGGATAAGTCATGGTACACATACACAATGGAATATTACTCAGCTATAACAAAGAACGCATTTGAGTCAGTTCTAAGGAGGTGGATGAAACTGGAGCCTATTATACAGAGTGAAGTAAGCCAGAAAGAAAAACACCAATACTGTATATTAACGCTTATATATCGAATTTAGAAAGATGGTAACAATGACCTTATAGGCAAGACAGCAAAAGAGACACAGATGTAAAGAACAGACTTTTGGACTCTGTGGGAGAGGGAGAGGGTGGGACGATTTGAGAGAATAGCATTGAACCATGTATATTACCATATGTGAGATAGATGACCAGTGCAAGTTGGAAACATGAAGCAGGGCACTCAAAGCTGGTGCTCTGGGACAAGCCAGAGGGATGGGATGGGTTGGGGAGGGAGGTGGGAGGCATTTCAGGATGGAGGGACACATGTATACCCATGGCAGATTCATGTCAATGTATGGCAAAAGCCACCACAATATTGTAAAGTAATTAGCCTCCAATTAAAATAAATTAATTTTTAAAAAAAAGAATACTGGAGTGGGTAGCCATTCCCTTCTCCAGGGGATCTTCCCAACCCAAGGACTGAACCCAAGTCTCCTTCATTGCAGGCAGATTCTTTACCATCTGAGCCACCAGAAAAGCCCTTCTAAGAGGAAGTGATGATACAACTGTTTGAGCCCAGTATGGAAACATGAAAGAACTGAGTAAATCACTTGTCCTAACACACACAGACACTCTATTTGCAATGCAATTCTTAGAGTAACTATCTAGAGTTAGTGTGCTTCCCAGGTGGCTCAGTGGTAAAGAATCCACCTGCCAAGCAGGAGACGCAGATTCACTCCCTGGGTGGGGAAGAAACCCTGGAGTAGGAAATGGCAACCTACTCCAGTATTCTTGCCTGGGAAATGCCATAGACAGAGGAGCCTGGCAGGCTACAGTCCATGGGGTCGCAAAAAAGTTGGACACGACTTAGCAACTGAACAAGAGAATTGGTGCAGATTCTCAGGTGAAGGATAGAGCCTCCCACAGGGCTCCTCTCATATCAGACGTAATTCACAGGCTTGGGGATTCCTTGCTGTTCATACTTCTCACCAACTGTCTACAAATTCAGAGGTTCCCATAACCCGCCGGTTTTGACAGTTTGCTAGGGTGACTCACAGAATCCAGGA
Organism: Neotragus moschatus; assembly: GCA_006410615.1. NCBI lineage: Eukaryota > Metazoa > Chordata > Mammalia > Artiodactyla > Bovidae > Neotragus > Neotragus moschatus. The sequence continues at coordinate 2,382,642 of SJYA01001171.1, read as the reverse complement.
AAGTACATACTTAAGATGACAGTTTTATTGTAAAGGATGCATCAGGAACAGACAAATGAAGAGACACAGGGGCAAGGTCAGGGAGTCCCAAAGCTTCTGTGTCCTCAGGACGTTTCACCGTTGAGCATTTGATGTCCATAACCAACCAGAAGACTCACCCGAGAGAGTTCCCTGGTGGCCTAGGTTTAGGATAATAGGCTTTACCTGGGCCTGGGTTCAACCCCTGGCTGGGGAAATGAGCTCCTACAACCCATACTATTGTGGTGGTGTTTTTTTTTTAAAGGTAGGGGAGAAAAGGAAACTCACCCAAGCTCTTCGAGTGTCCAGAATTTTTATAAGAATCTTATTACCGAGGCATGATTGATATTTTACCTTCTAGAAACAATCTCCATCCTCAATTTTCCTTAATAAGTCTCACAAATTTTCAGATTTTTAGCTCAAACACCACTTTCAGAAGGCTCCTCTGACCTCACCTGACTTCCCAGGATTAGGTCTCAGGTCTCATATCTTCCTGTTCACAGTCTCATAAAATCTGTCCTTCTCTTTCATAGCACTGTTCACATTTGTAACTAAATGCTTAATTGTGTAATGATTTATTTCTTGGATCTTCTGCTAAAATGGAAATTCAGCAGGATTAAGTGCTAGTTTACGAGAGGCTAACATAGCATCTTGCATATAATACCTGCCCGATACATAATCACTGGATGAAAAAAGAGTGGAATAAATGAATGAGTCAATGCTGCTTTTATGGGCATGTGCTAGTCATGTCTGCCTGTTTGCAACCCCATGGACTGCAGCCCACAAGACTCTTGTTCCTGGGATTTCCCAGATAAGGATACTGGAGTGTTGGTACTTCCTACTCTGGGGGATCTTCTCGGCCCAGGGATGGACCCTGTCTCTCCTGTATTGGCAGGCAGAGCCTCTTCCACAGCATCTCTTGGAAAGCTGACTAAAATTCTGCTTTTAAGCATTCTTATCTTTCCAATAGTGAAAATCCCTTGACCCATACTATCTGTCTCAAAACTTTCAAGATTCACATATAGGTATTATATAATTTATTAACCCCAGCAAGGAGCCTGACACTTCATTTGCCAAGTTCCTAAATCCATCATTTTTCGGTTTATCAGCCTGAAATTGCACTCTTTCTCACTCCCTTGGGAGTGAGCTTGTCCCTGACCCTGGAGGGCATGTCAATGGCTTTATTTTCACTCTTTCCCCCGGTCCACAATGAATCAGGAACCACTTCAGAACCTTTAACATCATGTAAAATTTAAGTCTATGTAGTGGTGTAAGTCTATAGATAAGGCTTCTGACTTAGCAGCAAGTGACAAACATGTTAAGATTTCACTTCCCTAACTCTCATGCTGTCACAAAGAGTCTAGGCTCCACAACAGACTTCCCCACCTGGGGATCAGGCAAAGGGACTGGGAATCCCCAGGGAATTTGACCGATTTTGAAGGTCAGCAAGATCTGATTATAGAACTTCCTTCCACAGGACTGGGGAAATAGAGACTCTTGGAGGACACAGACAAAACCTGTGTGCACCAGGACGCAGGGGAAAGGAGCCGTGACTCCACAAGAGACTGAGCCAGACTTGTCTGTGAGTGTTTTGGGAGTCTCCGGAGAAGGCATGGGTTGACAGTGGCCTGCCACGGGGTCAGGGGCACTGGCAGCAGCAATCCTAGGAGGCGCAGCCTGCTGGCATAAATCCTCTTGGAGAAAGTCACCATTAGTCCTACCACAGAGGCTGTAGCCCTCCCATAGAGACTGCAGACTCCAGGACCTGGCTGCCTCAGGTCAAACTACAGGGAGTGAACACAGCCTTACCCATCAGCAGAAATCGGATTAAAGATTTACCAAGCATGACCCTGCCTACCAGAGCAAGACCCAGTCTTTCCCACAGCCAATCCTTTCCATCAGGAACCTTGCACAAGCTCCTTATTCTCAACCATCAGAGGGAAGACAGTAGCAGCAAGAACTTCAATCCCATGGCCTCCAGAATCAAAATCAAAATCATAAAAAACTAACCAAAATGATCATATGGGTCACAGCCTTGTGCAATTCAATGAAACTATGAGTCATGCAATGCAGGGACACCCAAGATGAATGGGTCATGATGGAGAGGTCTGACAAAATGTGGTCTTCTGGAGAAGGGAATGGCAAACCACTTCAGCATTCTTGCCTTGAGAACCCCATGAACAGTATGGAAAGGCAGAAAGATAGGGCACTGAAAGATGAGCCCCCCAAGTCAGAGGAAGAGCAGAGAAATAGCTCCAGAAAAAATGGATCTGAGCCAAAGCAGAAACAATGACCAGTTGTGGATGTGTCTGGTGCTGAAAGTAAAGTCCAGTGCTGTAAAGAACAATATTACATAGGAACCTGGAATGTAAAATTCATGAATCAAGGTAAATTAGATGTGGTCAAACAGGAGACAGCAAGAGTGAACATTGACATTTCAGAAATCAGTGAACTAAAATGGATGGGAATGGGGCGACTTGAATTCAGATGACCATTATATCTATTTCTGTGGGCAAGACTCCCTTAGAAGAAGTGAGTAACCCTCACAGTCAACAAAAGAGTCCGAAATGCAGTAGTACTTGGGTGTTATATCAAAAATGACAGGATGATCTCAGTTCATTTCCCAGACGAGCCATTCAACATCAAGGTAATCCAAGTCTCTACCCAACCACTAATGCCAAAAAAGCTGAAGTTTAATGGTTCCAAGAAGACCTATAGGCCTTCTAGAACTAACACCAAAAAGAGATGCCCCTTTCATCATAGGGGACTGGAATGCAAAAGCTGGGATTCAAGAGATACCTGGAGTAAAAGGCAAGTTTGGCCTTGGAGTGCAAAATGAAGCAGGGCAAATGCTAAGAGAGTTTTGCCAAGAGAATGCAATGGTCATAGCAAACCCCCTCTTCCAACAACATAATAGATGACTCTACACATGGACATCACCAGATGGTCAACACCAAAATCAGATTGATTATATTCTTCGCAGCCAAATATAGAGACACTCTATTTAGTCAGCAAAAACAAGACCTGGAGCTGACTGTGGCTGAGATCATGAGCTCCTTATTGCAAAATTCAGACTTAAACTGAAGACAGTAGGGAAAACCACTAGGCCTTTCACGTATGACCTAAATAAAACCCCTTATGATATGGTGGAAGTGACAAATAGACTCAAGGGATTAGACATGATAGAGTGCCTAAAGAACTATGGATGGAGGTATGTAACACTGTACTGGAGGTGTTGACCAAAACCATCCCTAAGGAAAATAAATGCAAGAAGGCAAAATGGTTGTCTGGGGAGGCCTTACAAATAGCTGAGAAAAAAAGAGAATGGAAGAGCAAGGGAGAAAGGGGAAGCTATACCCAAATGAATGCAGACTTCTAGAGAATAGCAAGGAGAGAAAAGAAGGCCTTCTTCAAAGAACAATACAAAGAAATAGAGGAAAACAATAGAATGGGAAAGAATAGAGCTCTCTTCAAGAAAATTAGAGACACCAAGGTAACATCTCATGCAAAGGTGGGCACAATAAAGGACAGAAACTGCAAGGAAATAACAGAAGCAGAAGAGATTAAGAAGAGGTGGCAAGAATGCACAGGACTGTACAAAAAAGGTCTTAATGACCAGGATAACCATGATGGTATGGTCATTCACCTAGAGCCAGACATCCTGGAGTGTGAAGTCAAGTGGGTCTTAGGAAGCATTACTACAAACAAAGTTAAAGGAGAAGATGGAATTCCAGCTGAGCTATTTCAAATCCTAAAAGATGATACTGTTAAAGTGTTGCACTCAATATGTCAGCAAACTTGGAAAACTTAGCTGTGGTCACACAACTAGAGAAGGTCAGTTGTCATTCCAACCTCGAAGAAGGGCAATGCTGAAGAATGTTCAAACTACTGGACAATTCCATTCATTCCAGACTGTGTATTATCACTCCACTTATTTAACTTATATGCAGGGTACATCATGTGAAAAGAATGTACCTGGCTGAATCACAAGCTGGAATCAAGATTGCAGGGAGAAATCAATAACCTTAGATATGCAAATGACACCACTCTCATGGTAGAAAGCAAAGAGGAACTAAAAAAAAGCAAAGAGGAACTAAAGAGCATATTGATAAATGTGAAAGAGGAGAGTGAAAAAGCTGGCTTAAAACTCAACATTCAAAAAACTGAGATCATGGCATTTAGTCCCATCTAAATAGTCGTGTCCAACTCTGTGTGACCCCATAGATGGCAGCCTACCAGGCTCCCCCATCCCTGGGATTCTCCAGGCAAGAACACTGGAGTGGGTCGCCATTTCCTTCTCCATTAGTCCCATCACTTCATGGCAAATAGAAAGGAAAAAAGTGCAAACAGTGACAAATTTTATTCTCTTGGGTTCCAAAATCACTGCAGATGGTGACTGCTGTCATGAAATTAAAAGATGCTTACTCCTTGGAAGAAAAGCTATGGTGAACAGCATATTAAAAAGTAGAGACATTACTTTGCCAACAGAGGTCTGTACAGTCAAAGCGATGGTTTTTCCAGTAGTCATGTACAGACATGAGAGCTAGTAAACAAAAATCCTGAGCAATGAAGAACTGATGCTTTTGAACTGTGGTGCTGGAACAAACTTTTGAAAGTCCCTTGGACAGGAAGGAGATCAAATCAGTCAATCCCAAAGAAAATTAACCCTCAGTATTCATTGGAAGGACTGATGTTGAAGCTGAAACTCCAATACCTGGCCACCTGATGCAAAGAACTGACTCATCTGAAAAGACCCTTATGCTGGGAAAGATTGAGGGCAGGAGAAGGGGATGACAGAGGATGAGATGGTTGGATAGCCTCATCAACTCAACGGACATGAGTTTGAGCAAACTTAGGGAGATACTGAAGGACAGGGAAGCCTGGCATGCTGCAGTCCATGGGGTAGCAAATAGTTGGACACAACTAAATGACTGAACAACAGCAACACCACCAACAACAAAGGCTTTAATGGTGCCATCTCATAACTTCAGGTGTTTTCAGCCCTGGTTTTCTTTGGAATTATATGAGACGCTTTCTTCTTTTCTTGTTGAGATATAATTGATGTGTAATCTTATATTTGTCTTACTTGCAGAAGAATATGCTTTGATACATGTGTATATTGTGAAATATATATGAAATGATTTACTTAACATTCATCCCCATCTATAGTTACAATTTTATTTTTCTTGCAATGAAAACACAAGAAAAATCTACTTTTTTAGCAACTTTCAAACATACAAAACAATACTCTTTTAAAGGAAATCAGATCTGAATATTCATTGGAAGGAATGATGCCGAAGCTGAAGCTCCAATGATTTGGCCACCTGATGAAAAGAGACAACTCATCAGAAAAGACCATGATTCTGGGAAAGATGGAAGGACAAAGGAGAAGAGGGTGGCAGAGAATGAGATGGTTGGATGGCATCACTGACTCAGTGGACAGGAATTTGAGCAAATCTGTGAAATAGTGAAGGACAGGGAAGCATGGCATGCAGCAATCTATGGGGTTGCAGAGTTGGACATGACTTACAACAACAGTCTCCATGCTGAGGTGCTTTTAAAACTTGGTGACACTCAGTTCAAGCATGGATCTGTCTGATGGGGCCCAGGGATTGGCCTACTGTTAAAGGTCCCAAGTGGTTATAATGCGCAGTCAGTTGTGACCCTCTGAAGTGGCTGTGGCATTTATCACAGTCATAGCCAAGTACATAAATTCTCTTCCAGTGAGGGAAACATGTCATATTTCATAATTTCCTAAGTGCTTAACCTTGTTTAAGAAGCAAATATTTGAAAAGGGATAGAAACTATGCAGAAAGGCTTCGGGTGGCTTCCCAGTTCATGAAGATCCCCTTTCCTCAGGGCATCATTGATATACAGTGCTTGCCGTGTCTGTATATTATAACCCTGTTCTCCTTGCCATACATAATTAACACAGAAATGGACACTTAAATTGCCCCATTCCAACACAACTCTTCGGAATCTGAAGTTCAGAATAAAGATAGACCTGAGTGGTGGTATGCTGGTAACGCTTTTTGTAGCAGCCGCCAATTTCCTTGGTGTGAATATCTTATGGCCAATTTCGAGACATTATTTTGCTGACTAAGGTCCGTCTAGTCAAGGCTATGGTTTTTCCTGTGGTCATGTATGGATGTGAGAGTTGGACTGTGAAGAACGCTGAGCACCAAAGAATTGATACTTTTGAACTGTGGTGTTGGAGAAGACTCTTGAGAGTCCCTTGGACTGCAAGGAGATCCAACCAGTCCATTCTGAAGGAGATCGGCCCTGGGATTTCTTTGGAAGGAATGATGCTAAAGCTGAAGCTCCAGTACGTTGGCCACCTCATGCGAAGAGCTGACTCATTGGAAAAGACTCTGATGCTGGGAGGGATTGGGGGCAGGAGGAGAAGGGGACGACAGAGGATGAGATGGCTGGATGGCATCATAGACTCGATGGACGTGAGTCTGAGTGAACTCCGGGAGTTGGACACGACTGAGCGACTGAACTGAACTGAACTGAATGTAACGTCATTTGGTTTGCAAAACTCCAGAAAGTATAACTTGCTCTGCCAAGCCTCTCTGAACCAGCTCCAACATAGCCGTGGAAACAAGTGACTTTACTTTCAGCTCCTCTGGTAAAATTCAAGTACACTTTCTGCCCTGTTCCTTGACTTTTCCAGGGCGAAGTGGTGCAATTCTTTCTTAAATTCTCTGAGACACTCCCTCCTTCCTATTCATTTTCCTTTGTAAATTTTTTTTAATTTAAGCTAGTTACAACCAGTTTTTCTGTGTGTGCAAAAAAAAAAAAAAAAAAAACAACCTTAAAATAATGTGGTCACTCATTAATGCAGAATTACCTATATGAATCTAAAATCAAAATCTATCAGACACTCAAGCCCCTGAGCGATGTAGGAAGAACTACTAGAGGGTGGGTCTGCTAGAAGAATCCCAGTGGGGAAATACCAAGCAGCCAAAGAGCAGCTCAAGGGCACCGTGTGCTTCTTGGGAAACACTGAGGAGGTCACAGGTGGAGTGGATGGCAAGGGAGCATGAAAAAGAAGCCTTATTTTCAGAAATCTGTCCAGCAGGGCACACTCAACTTCCTTTGGAGAGAATTGCTCAAATATTTAAGAAGGGCAATCGGTCCAAGCACTATGGACACCAGGTTTGTCTATTTACAAGCACTCATCTTCAACTCTGTAAGCAAGCTGAGAGACTGCAGCTTTGAGAAGCAGAGATGGGAGCCAGAGGAGTTATCGAGCAAATGGGGCCAAAGTCAACTGAGTCTGTTCTCAGATATGCTGGGGTGCTAAGGCTTCCTCTCCTCAGCGTTTACAGATGTCTACAGAATGACATGCATGTTTCACAGGACAAACTGTATGCTACTGGGGGAAAACTAAGCTCTTGTGCTGATTGTATTGATACATAACAGACTCAAATTGGGGATAGAAAAATTGATCAAAACAAGGATGCCAGTGTGAAAGTAACATTAATTATAGCCATCTATTCAAACTCCTCACCATTTGGGCATAATTATGTTACAAATGACTGATTACATGCACGTCAGTAAATATATTACCTGTAAACTTCATTCTTTTATTGGACTAATTTATCTTTGTAATAATTAACCACATGGTTTAGACTGAGGTTGCAGGCTTATCTATCTGCTCAAACATTAAAAGGTTATCAGAGCTATTGCTCATACTCTGCCATTCTCTGTGTGACCTTGGGGCACTCCCTCCCTCCCTCCCACATAAAAAATGTTCTTAGTAGCACTGTGTGACTTAGCAGCAGCAGCAAACAATCAGGGCATGATTTAATCCCTGAAGAATCAGTCCTAGATACTTATTAGGTGATAAAATAGGGAGTTAATAGGATGGTCACACAGATACTCGTATCAATGTTCCCACCAAGTCATAAAAACAGAACCAAAGGGAGATTCCCCAGGAATGTCAAAGAGACCCTGAAAGCTGCCTGATGATTATGTATGCTTTCCTGGTTGAGTGGTTCTTAAACACTGGTGTTCATCAGAGCCAAAGGGAAACTTGGCATGTACAAGAGCTCAGGGTCTATCCTAGTCCCTCAGCCTGGCTCTCTGTATTTGGTGGTGATACCCACAAAGATTGAGGATGACTGTTCTGGTCTATTTACATTTCACTGTTCTTGACCAGTGGTTCTCAAAGTTTTCTGCACATTAGAAACACCTAAGAAGTTTTTCACAAATCCTGATGCTTAAACCAGACCCCGTGCCAGCTGAATCAGAATCTTCTTAAAAGGAAGCTAACCAGCAGTAAGTTTTAATAACTCCAGGGGTTATTGCACTATGCCACCAAGTTTGAGAACTGGTCTTAAACTTTAACATGCATATGAATTTCATAGGAATCTTGTCAACATGCAGATTCTGGATTCAGTTCAGTTCAGTCACTCAGTCGTGTCCAACTCTTTGCAACCCCATGAATCGCAGCACGCCAGGCCTCCCTGTCCATCACCAACTCACGGAGTTCACTCAGACTCACGTCCATCGAGTCAGTGATGCCATCCAGCCATCTCATCCTCTGTCGTCCCCTTCTCCTCCTGCCCCCAATCCCTCCCAGCATCAGAGTCTTTTCCAATGAGTCAGCTCTTCACACGAGGTGGCCAAAGCACTGGAGCATCAGCTTTAGCATCATTCCTTCCAAAGAAATCCTAGGGTTGATCTTCTGGGACTGGTTGGATCTCCTTGCAGTCCAAGGGACTCTCAAGAGTCTTCTCCAACACCACAGTTCAAAAGCATCAATTCTTCGGCTCTCAGCCTTCTTTGGTCTGGGATAATTAAATTATAGTCTGCATTTAATTAATGCTTTATAGTAATTAAATGAACTTTTCTTCTTATTGAAGGCAGGATTTTGAGCTGATTATCTGAAAGTGATTTTCTAGGCAATTACTCCATTAAAGCACGAGTCTGAGAATGGGGTGAACTTACACTGCACAAGCCTGACACTGGGGTCTCCTTCTACTGATGAAGAATGAGCTGGTTCATCAGAACCTACATATTAATTAGGTTAGAAACTAGTTATGAGAAAACAAAAGTCTAGCATCCTCTGCAAACTCAGGAGACAAATCAATGCTTGGCATGATCTAGCACTATAATTAGACTGGAATGCTTGATCATTAGATAATGTCAAACATTTGTTTATGCAGTTTTTCCTCTTTTGGTTTTGTTTGCCTAGTCTGAGGGCTACAGGTTTGTGTTCAAACAACCTGCAAGCATGACACAGCAGACCTGCACACAAATGCTGATTCTGCTTGATGTCTGCAGCCGGCACCATGAGTACAATCTCTGTGTCTGGCAGTCTGCCTCGCGAGCCCTGGGACTGGATCATGACACTGAAGCAGCAGATACACAGTCACGAGGAGCCAAGGAACACAGCTCTGCTCCTTACACTGGGGCCGCCAGAGCAAGACTAGTCTGGCCGGAAAAGGCAACTCAGTACTAGCCTTTTCTCGGGAAAGCCAAGGCACACAGGAGAAAGAATATGAGCCAGGGGAAATAAAAAGCAAAAGCAAAAACAAAACAGGAGCAGTAAAGGAGCCCAGTGGCAGGAACAGCATAGGGAAGAGGCAAGCAGCAAGTCCTCTGAGAGCTGAGAACAAGCGATAAACAAACAGACCAGTTCTGTCCTGTGGAAAGAGAGACAAATAGCTTCCTGGTTCTCAAAACTGTAGCAACAGAAACATTTACTTATTGATGTGTTCATTCATTCATCCAACATCTGCAGGAGACGCCTACATCTGACTCACTTTCAAAAGTCCTACTTCTTTTGCCATGGACCAAGGTTATAGGATTCCCTGATCTGCCGTAACAAGGGGAGCGTCACTACATTTTTCTGGCCATGATACTCAGGAGCATGAAATCTGACAGTGATAACATAAACGAATATCATTTTTATGAGAAGATGAATGCTGTGTGAGGACCAGGCCCCTGTCTCCAACAACTGCCCCCATCTGTATGTAACTTAAAGCCCTCTCCCCACTTCCAGGTAGTGAATAAACCCTGAACAAGAAACACATAATCCCAGAATCCACTAAGAAAAATCCTGAATTTCTAAAAGTAATTCTCTATTATTGGGTGTACTGGGAACTCAAGATAGGAAAAAAATACAATTTTTGAATATCTAAGTCTATAGGTTAAGAAAGATTTGTTTTTAGTTTTGAGAGAAATATTGAAAAAAATCCATTCCCAGAAATTTTTCTAGTTAAAATTTTATGACAAGATATATGAAGAGTACTTTCATTTAATGCCCCAAATGGTATTATGTTTCCACAAATATAATTTAGGGCTTTCCTACTTTTGAAAAAATAACTTGTGTTAGATGCAGAATCTCACATTCAAGTCTGACAATTAAAATAGACTTTTCAAATAACCATATTACAATTTCATAGTTTTTAATTTAGTTTTACAATGTTCAGATGGTAATGGGACTAGAAATGGTGACTCAATTACTTTTCAAGTGAAGTACCATGATGAAATATATTCATTTTCTCCTGACAGGGAATTATTATTGCCTTAAATTTAATCTTAGTTCTGCACATGCTACAGGGATTTTCATGGCTAAATTGTTTTAAATTAGCTTATGATTCATCCACCTTGAAAAATGAATGCACTGTACATACAATAAAATAAGGCAGAATGATATGTTATAGGCTGTAGATGATTTTAAATTTGATTTTCTAGAGACACTTTATTAAAACATTTTTCTTAGGTGGCTAAAAATCATGTCCTTTGATTTGTGTTAAGGGGCAGGGTTGGGAGACTGGACTGACCTACGTGTAATTGTCAATTCACTCAACAAATACAGAGCAAAGCAGATAAAGGATCAAGGCCAAAACCTCTGCTGAAACCAGGACAAGAAAACTAATCATCACACCCAGAAGCCTACCAAAGAAGGGTGGGAAAACCAATGGTCTCTTTGGACAGGATTGGGGCCACTGATTCCAGGGCAGAGGTCGTTTGCTCTCTCCCCTAGTTTGAAACAACATGTAGACAGAAGGTAGAACCAAAACTAGACTGTAGTAGAAATAGACCAGAAGTCTGCAGGTAAATCTGATTCAGTTCAGTTCAGTTCAGTCGCTCAGTCACGTCCGACTCTTTGCGACCCCATGAATCACAGCACGCCTGGCCTCCCTGTCCATCACTGTCTCCCGGAGTTCACTCAGACTCATCAAGTCTGTGATGCCATTCAGCCATATCATTCTCTGTTGTCCCCTTCTCCTCCTGCCCCCAATCCTTCTCAGCATCAGAGTCTTTTCCAATGAGTCAACACTTTGCATGAGGTGGCCAAAGTACTGGAGTTTCAGCTTTAGCATCATTCCTTCCAAAGAAATCCCAGGGCTGATCTCCTTCAGAATGGACTGGTTGGATCTCCCTGCAGTCCAAGGGACTCTCAAGAGTCTTCTCCAACACCACAGTTCAAAAGCATCAATTCATTCTCTAACAGTTGCCACTACTTCAGGCTGTGTGTACATGCACACACACAAACACACACAAAATCCATATATATGTTGCCTACTAAAGACTCATTTCAGATCTAAAGACACACACAAACTGAAAGTGAGGGGATGGAAAAAGATATTCCATGCAAAAGAAAGACACAGCAATACTTCTATCAGATAAAATAGACTATAAAATAAAGACTCTAACAAAAAACAAAGAAGGACATTACATAATGATCAAGGGATAAATTCATATAGGAGATATAACAATTATAAGTACATAAAGATAAATAGACTGAAGATAGTTAGCCAACATAGGACTACCTAAATACATAAAGCAAATAGTAACAGACATAGGGAGAAATATACAGTAATATAATGATAGTAGGGTACTTTAACACCCCACTTACATCAATACATCATCCAGATAGAAAATCAATAATGAACCATTGGCCTTAAATCACACATTAGACTAAATAGACTTAGCAGATTTTATATATATATATATATATAAAATGTGTGTGTATATATATATATATATATAATGTGTATATATATATATATATATATACACACACACACACACACACACACACACATATATATCACAAAACAACCCCACAAAATTATAGGCCATTATCACTGAAGAACATAGATGTAAAATTTCTCCAACAAAATATTAGCAAAATGAAAGCAACAATATATTAAAAGGATCATACAGCACAATCAAATGAGATTTATCCCAGGGATGCAAAGATGGCCCTGTATTCACAAACCAAAGTCAGTGTGATATAGATCATTAACAAATTGAAGAATAAAAACCATATGATTGTTTCAATAGATGCAGGCAAAGCTTTTTTACAAAAGTAAGCATGCATTTATGGTACAAACTCTCCACAAAGAGGGTATAGAGGGAATGTGCCTCAGCATAATAAAGGCTGGATATAAGCCCACAGCTAACACCACACTTAATGGTGAAAAGGCGAAAGCATTCTTTCTGAGATCAGAAACAAGACAAAGAGGCCCACTCCTGTCACTTTTATTCCCCATTGTGTATTCCTATGTTCTTTGTTGGAGATCGATTGAAGGTAAGTGCGTTGGTTTATTTCTGGGCTCTCTCTTCTGTTCCACTGATCTAAGTGCCTGATGTTGTTTAGAGATGACACAATACTATACATAGAAAATCCTAGAGATATCAACAGAAAACTACCAGACCTTGTCAATGAATGTGGTAAAGTTGCAGGATACAAAATTAATATAAAGAAATTTATTGCATTTATATAGAATAACAACTATCAGAAAGAGAAATTAAGAAAATAATCCCATTTACCAACACATCAAAGAGAATAAAATATCTGGGAATAAACCAACCTAAGGTGGAAAAGGACTTGTTCTTAAAAAAATTTAAGATAGTGATGAAAGAAATTGAAGATAACACAACAGATAGAAAGCTGTATTCTGTGTGTGGATTGGAAGAATTATGTTAAAACGATCATGCTACTCAAGGCAATCAAAGGTTCAATGTAATCTTTATCAAAATATTAATGGGATTTTCCACAGAAATAGAATAAATAATTCTAAAATTTGTATAGAAACATAAAAGATCCCAAATAGCCAAAGCAATCTTGAGAAGAACAGAGTTGGAGGTATCATATTCCCTGAATTTATACCATATTACAAATTCACAGTAATCAAAACAGTATGGTACTGACACAGAAAGAGAGCCATATGGTTCTGTTCAATGGAACAGAACAGAGTCCAGAAATAAACATATGCACCTATGGTCAATTATCTACAACAAAGGGCGTAAGAATACACAACGGGAAAAGACATTCTCTTCACTACGTGGTGCCTGAAAAACCTGACAGCTACATGTAAAAGCAAAAAATTAGAACATCTTCTCACAGCATTTACAGATATTGAATTCAAGACCTAAATATTAATACTGTAAACCATAAAACCCCTTGAAGAAAATATAGGCAGAATACACTTTGACATAAATCATAGCGATATTTTTTTGAATCTGTCTCCCAAGGCGAAGGAAACAAAAGCAAAAATAAACAAATGGGACTGAGTTGAACTTCAAAGCTTTTGAACAGCAAAGGAAACTGTTTGGACAAAATGAAAAGACAACTGGCAGAATGGGAGGAAGTATTTGTAAATAATGTGACCGATAAACGGATAAAGTCCAAAATGTATAAACAGCTCATACAATTCAAAAAAAAAAAAACCCAACTGAAAAATTGAAGACCTAAAAAGACATTTTTCGTAAAAAGACAGATAGCTGACAGACACATGAAAAGATGCTCAACATCACTAGCTACTGGAGAAATGCAGATCAAAACTACAGTAAAGATATCTCCTCACACCTATCAGAATGGCTAACATCAAAAAAGAGCACAGATAACAAATGTTTGGTACAGAGGTAGATAAAAGGGAACCCTTATAAACTGCTGGTGGAAATGTAACTTTGAAAATCCACTATGGAGAACAGTGTGGCTGTTCCTCAAAAAACTAAAAATAGAACTACCATATAATGCAGCAATTTCATCCCTAGGTATGTACCTGAAGAAAAAGAAAACACTAACTGGAGTAGATAAATGCACTTTGATATCCATAGTAGCATTATTTATAATAATCAAGATACAGAAGCAATCTGGTGTTCATCAAGGAATGGATAAAATGTGGTGCATATATGTATACAATGGAATATTATTACTCAGCCATAAAAAGTGTGAAAATTTTGCCTTTGGCAACAATATGGATGGCCTTGGAGGGTATTATGCTTAGTGAAATAAGTCAGAAAACAGACAAATACTCTATGTTATCACTTATATGTGGCATCTACAAAATAAAACACGTGAATTAATATAACAAAGCAGAAACGAGCTCACAGATACAGAGAACAAGCTAGCAGTTACTGCTGGGGAGATGAGAGCAGAGAAGAGCTTGATGGAGGTAGGGTTTTAATCGGCACAAATGATTATGTATACGTATATNCAAATACTCTATGTTATCACTTATATGTGGCATCTACAAAATAAAACACGTGAATTAATATAACAAAGCAGAAACGAGCTCACAGATACAGAGAACAAGCTAGCAGTTACTGCTGGGGAGATGAGAGCAGAGAAGAGCTTGATGGAGGTAGGGTTTTAATCGGCACAAATGATTATGTATACGTATATAGGCTTCCCTGGTGGCTCAGATGGTAAAGAATCTGCCTGCAGTGTAGGAGACCTGGGTTCAGTCCCTGGGTTGGGAAGATCCCCTGGAGAAGGGCACGGCACCCCACTCCAGTATTCTTGCCTGGAGAATCCCCACGGACAGACGAGCCTGGCGGGCTATAGTCCATGCCAGTCCATACATGCACAATCCATACAAAGAGTCAGACACGACTGAATGACTAATCACATACATTATATATAAAATAAAAAAGCTACAAGGATACATGTACAGTGCAGGGAATGTGACCAATATTTTATAATAAATCTATATGGAGTTTAACCTATCAAAATGTTGAATCGCTATGTTGTATATCTGAAACTAATATATAATAATATATATTGATAAAAAATGCAATTTGAAATCAGCACCCTAACAAAACCAATTAGAATTCTGATAAAATTATGCTAGCATGGTTAAATTTCCATGGGCATTTGCCTTAGAACCTCAGTCACTTAAATTTTATGGCCTTTTGAACTAGAATCATGCTTTCTTCTTTTGAAATGAATGTTCTTGAAGACAAGCAGTTCCACAGAAATCAGTTTAACCAAAATTTAAAATACAGTCCAAGAATGGCCTAATTTATCACTAATTTCTCTTTTAACATGGAGTAAACATCTTTCCATTTCTCCTCTCTACCTGAAACTCTCCAGAGAGCTTAACGAGAAAATGCAGCGATTCTTCAAGCCTCTAACAAGCCACATTTCATACAAAGAAAAGGTATTTCTGCAGAATTTTAAGCTTTTATCTTAAGTTTGAATACTCTCAGAAGCTTCCTCACTAATTGTGAGAGAGCCTGGCTTCGAAACATCAACATGCTGAGGAAAATTATGTATGACCCCACCCAGCTTCCACAATATACTGCCCTTATTCCCAATTTACAAATACATATGTAAGTCAATCAAACAATAGATCAGCAGAATGAGATGGTTCTAACATGTCAGCAGTCTACTAAGCAAACCAACCCCAAACCTATAAACGTCTCAAGGTTAAGAAATGGAAACCGAAGGACAACCAATCACAAATCACCAACCAGGCTTATTCAAAGAAAGCAACTGCGTAAACCCCAGCCAATCAAGTAATTTCCTGGCTTTGCCTCTGTCTCTTCTGTTAAACTCTTTCCCCGAGCTCCTGGTGGTACAGCATGCACGGTGCGTCTGGTTTGATGCTACCTGATTCAAACTGTTGCTCAAACTCTCAACGTTTTTACCAAGCTTCGGTTTATTTTCTAACACACTTGAGTGAATTGGCATTAAAGAAATACATAGGAGAACAGACTGCATGTTCCCATCAACAGTACTACGATAACGTAATGCAGGTACTCACCACTAGGACGTCTTACCTGTGACGAGGAAAACTGAAGAAATATCCCATGAACTTGAGCTGCAAGAATGTAGACAGTAATTCTGTCAAAGCTATTTTCACAAGATACATTGGCTCTCTCACTCTTGAAACAACTATGTATCAGGAGGGCTTTGGAGGAAAAATCAACCCAAGTTGGTGGGCAGAGCTGTTACCTGACAAAGGTGGCTGTGGGGATTCCCTAGGGAATTGCACAGCAACTCCTGATTTTAGGGTAAAGACTATGGTTCCTCTCCATGACTCACAGCAACCAGCCATTTTTCTCAAAAAAAAAAAAGGTGATGCAGTTTCTAAGGTCTAGCTCACCACCAGAGGAGACTGCAGCAGAATTTTGGTCACCGTTGGGTTATTTCCACCTTTCTCCCACGTAAGAGCTTGAGCCACCCTTAGATCTGCTTTCGCAGTCAAGTGGATTTGAACTCTCAGACATCTCCTTCTTGGTCTTATAGGTAAAAGGAATAGAAAGATAAAGGGGAAGGGAATTTTCGGTTCTCTGGTGATCAGTGCAAATTCACTCACACATGCACACGTGTACGCACGTATGTGTTTGCAGGTTGTGTTTTTTCTCCTCCAGTAAACACCCAGTGTGTTTCATGTAGATTCTCTGCCTTTCTGCCCCAGGACATCTCCTCTCAGCATCACAGAAGTCCACAGCTGGACTCAGAAAATAGTCGAGCGAAGTACTTTTCCGCAGCACCAACCTCTGACGGGTGTCAAAACCTGAGCTGCTGATGAACAGACATGAACAGCATAATTGCCCCAGCAGTCCAAACGCTGAGATACTTCCATACGGTTTTTCTGAGCCTCTCTTGACCCCTGTTCTGGTCTCCCTAGTTTCCACCCTGGGCCTTCCAGAAGTCCCACACCACCCCAGCTCATGCTCCTCTGGATTCCTTCACCAACCAGACACAGAAGGTTTACTGTCCGGCCCAGCAGGCATCCCGGCTTTGCTCTGGACTGACGCAGATGCCATCCTAATCGGTATGTGCATAGTTGCTTAGCTGATAAGTCGTGTCTGACTCTTTTGTGACCCCGTGGACTGTAGCCTGCAGGCTCCTCTGTCCATGGGATTTTCCAGGAAGCATGCCAGAGTGGTTGTCATTTTCTTCCCTAGAGGATCTTCCCAAGCCGGGAATCGAACTTGCATCTCTTGCATTGGCAGATTCTTCACTACTGAGCCACCAGGGAAGCCCGTGTGTATAGTACCGAGTATTAAATACTTTAAATGTCACTCCTTGCTAAAACCTCATGGGAAATGTCACTGGAGGGGGAATTTGCAAATGCTGAAATTTTTGTAAAGAAGACCACTGTATGGAGTTTGGAGGAACAATGTTAAAATTCCTGAGATGCAAAACAGGATGAGACCTCAAGCAACGTGCTTGACTGTCATCTAGGAAAGAGAGGGTCTTGTTAAGTACAGTGCTGGGAAAGACCGTGGACCACATCTGAATGGCTGGAACCATTGGGGAAAAACTATTCTCTCTTCCTTACATGCAGTATTCACCCCCCCCCCCCACAAATAGATTTTATCCAAATATCAATATTTAAAGAATATTAGTTTGGAAAGAGACAAGTTATTAGCTCCTCTGGAATGTGAATATGCTAGAGTCTAATTCAGTTTGAGCACTCTGATGTAAACTTCCACCTTGCTCTCAACATGCTCACAGTCTCACATCCCAGCACCCATCCTGTGCTCAGGAACATTGAAAGAGCTAGTTCACAGTTCGCTGTAACCATTCATATCAACTTGGCTGCTGCTTCTGCTCTGTTGCCCTCGTCCCATTAATTAGCCCTTGGCTATAAATTCATGGCTGGTCCCCCCAGCCATGTTTGGCCCACCCCCTCTCCCCCACCCCAGGCCCTGTTCTCAGTGGGGGCACTGCTGTCTCCCATGTAACATTATACTAAACGTGTGCCACTGACTTTTTTTATTGTCAAAGACTTTATTTTCTTGGACTCCAAAATCACTGCAGATGGTGACTGCGGTCATGAAATTAAAAGACGCTTTCTTCTTGGAAGAAAAGCTATGACCAACCTAGACAGCACATTAAAAAGCAGACATTACTTTGCCAACAAAAGTCCATCTAGTCAAAACTATGGTTTTTCCAGTAGTCATGTATAGATGTGAGAGTTGGACTATAAAGAAAGCTGAGCACCGAAGAAGTGATACTTTTGAACTGTGGTGTTGGCAAAGACTCTTCAGAGTCCCTTGGACTGCAAGGAGATCCAATCAGTCCATCCTAAAGGAGATCGGTCCTGAGTGTGTATTGGAAGGACTGATGCTGAAGCTGAAACTCCAATATGTTGGCCACCTGATGCAAAGAGCTGACTCATTTGAAAAGACCCTGATGCTTGGAGGGATTGGGGGCAGGAGGAAAAGGGGACGACAGAGGATGAGATGGTTGGATGGCATCATCGACTCGATGGACATGAGTTTGGGTAAACTCTGAGAGTTGGTGATGGACAGGGAGGCCTGGCGTGCTGCAGTCCATGGGGTCCCAAAGAGTTGGACACAACTGAGCGACTGAGCTGAACTGAACTGACTTTCTGATTAAAATGTCCTCATTTTACTAATTTCGGTCTTCTGCTGGGTTCTGCATCTCTTACCTCTTCTGGCCCTTGTGAACACTGATCAGTCGCTTCTTTTATCGACCCCCTCTGGACCCTGACTGCCATCTGCTCTTTCTGCATCCTGATGGCTGCAATCTCAGTGGGCTCCTTCCCTCAGAGCCTCATCCTCACAAATCTTTCTCGTTTAGGTTGTACCACAATTACTCCACTGAGCCAGTTACTGTCCCTCCCAGTGTGACCCATTTTTTCTTCTGCCTCCAGACCTCTGCATGTGTTGCTTTCTTTGCCGAGGATGTGATCTTCACTCTGCCTGGCTAATGCCCTCTCATCTTTCAGGACTCAGTATCATGTCACTTCCTCCAGGAAGCCTTCCTGGACTGCCCATGGCTGGGTTTAATTAGGCTCCTACGGGCTCTCAGAGCATCTTGTCTTACTCCTCCTACACACTTATCACACTAAGCCATTGCTGCCTTTTTGTTTTTCTCAATAGAGATGAGTTCTTTGGGGGGCAGAAACTGCATCCTGTGCCCATTTTTCCTCAATAGCTAGCACACTGCCTGACACAGAAAGCTCTCAACACATTTTTTCTGTAATGAGCCACGAAAGTAAGATGTAACATAAACAGTTAAGATTTCTCATGTAACCGTGAAGCAGCTATCTTATCATTCCCACTTTACAGACGAGGAAACTGAACTCAGAGAAACGAAGTGACTTCCCCAAAGTTACACCATCGAGTAATACAGAACCGAGTTTCAGATCCCAGCAACCTGTCTCCAGACACTCTATAATCACTACTCTATGCCTGTTGCTTTTGAGTTATTAGGGGTAAAACCACACCAGTAATACAGTATTGTTTCCCATTAGTTCAAAATACCGTTAAATTTAAGAGACATGTATCGGGTGAGAAAAATGTATTTATTCAGCCTATCTTAATCCTGACTGAATAAAATTTATTTTATATCCAGGCCTAGAAGGCAGGTCCCTTGAGGCCAGAGAAGAGAGTAAGGAAGAAAACAAATGAACTCAGAGGGAAAATATTTTTAAAATTATGTCCAAAGGTTAAGCCAAGATCAGGTCCCCAGTATGTGTTCAAAATGGGTCAGAGGCAGAGCTGAGATGGGAATTTGCGAGAACAAGAACAGGGAGCAGCAGGTTGGAGGGGCAAAGAGGCTGAACTGCAGCTTCTACATGCTTTTGCCGTTAAGCCACAATAGGAGATCAGTTTGGTTATGGCAAACATTGAGTCACGGTGCAATCGTAAACTTTCTCTTTGTTAAACTGTACCTGATAATCTCGAACTAATAACTTGATGATTGGTGACAGCCATTCGACTTGTGGCTTATGCCAAAGAATATTGAGCATTTCTCGGATATCTCTGAGCCTTAAATTTGGCTGACAGCTTGTCTTCAGTAACAGAGTTAACCAGATTTACAGCACATGGCAACGCTCCCTCGGGCCAGCATTTCACTTGTCAGATATGCTGACTTAATAGGGCCCAAAGAAGCCCTAACTTAGATTAATCATGGTATACAAATAAATAGTCAATATCCCTAATATTTCATGCCCAGAATGGAACACCAGCAAGGGAATACAAGTGAGAAAAGAAAGAATAGCAAAGTTGAATACTGGCAAGACGTTCTCATTTTAAAACTCCCCTGTGTGCTGTGTTCATAGGCGCACACAAATCAAATGGTATCAGCCACCAAAGAAGGCTAAGAAGCCTGGCTCTGAAGGCTGCTCCTTCGGAACATATTATTGGCTGCTGTGCTTCAAATGATGAAAGTGAAAGAGGAGAGTAAAAAAGTTGGCTTAAAACTCAACACTCAGAAAACTAAGATCATGGCATCTGGTCCCATCACTTCATGGCAAATAGATGGGAAAACAATGGAAACAGTGACAGACTTTATTTTGGGGGGCTCCAAAAATCACTGCAGATGGTGACTGCAGCCATGAAATTAAAAGATGCTCACTCCTTGGAAGAAAGGCTATGATCAACCTAGACAACATATTCAAAAGCAGAGACATTACTTTGCCAACAAAGGTCTGTCTAATCAAAGCTATGGTTTTTCCAGTAGTCAAGTATGGATGTGAGAGTTGTAGTATAAAGAAAGCTGAGTGCTGAAGAACTGATGCTCTTCTCCAATTGTGGTGTTGGAGAAGACTCTTGAGAGTCCCTTGGACTGCAAGGAGATCCAACCAGTCCATCCTAATGGAAATCAGTCCTGAATATTCATTGGAAGGACTGGTGCTGAAGCTGAAACTCCAATACTTTGGCCACCTGATGTGAAGAGCTGACTCACTGGAAGAGACTCTGATGCTGGGAAAGATTGAGGGCAGGAGGAGAAGGGGACGACGGAGGATGAGATGTCTGGATGGCATCACCGACTCAATGGACATGAGTTTGAGTAAGCCCAGGAGTTGGTGATGGACAGGGAAGCCTGCCGTGCTGGTTGATGGAGTCGCAAAGAGTAGGACACAACTGAGCGACTGAACTGACTGATGTTTCAGATGAAAAAGATGAAGCTCACGTTAGATCACCTCCCCACCCCATACACATGCACACACCCAGGCAGCAGAACTCCTTTCCTCACCTCTGGACTCCCGTAACTAGCACAGAGGCTGGCTTATTATAGGCATCAGAGGTTTGCTGACCTGGTCTCTGAGCCACACAGGAGCACTCTTCTCGTCCCTTGCAGGCTATTCCCTGGCTCCCTTCCACGTGAGCACAGAGCCCTGCTCTTTGGCAGCTGTGTGCTGACAGCAGGGACTGCTGGCTGCCCGGTGCTGCCAGACTGTGCTCTGAACCAGGAGGAACGTTCTCCTCTAGAAGGGTGGTCCTTGCTCATCTCTCTCCAGAGTGGGGACCATCTGGGCCTCAAAGTCCCTCTGGTTGCCTTGTAACATAGAGAACACCCTGGACAGAGCTGGAAGGCTAGACTCCTGCCTTGATGCTTCCAGTGGTCACTAGTAAGATCCCAACAAGTCACTTAACCTCATCAAGCTTCAGTTTACTCATTTATAAAATGAGGTAATACATGCCGTGAATTCCGTACAGAATTGGTCTCAGGCTCAATGGTATAATCTATATGAAAGTGCTTTTACAGCTATAAAGCAAGCCTAATAAATGTAACTGATAGTATTGTTGGTAGTATTTGTGGCATTCTCAGTGCTGTTATCTGTGACTCTGACCTACTGATCTCAGCTTCATAAAATCAGTAATGTCAAGTAGGCTGTGTTACTGTTTGAGGGAGATTTTTCACATGTGAAATTGGAAATACAGTCTAAACGATATAAAAGGATGGCCAGCATATTTTCTGCCTGGGGCAGTCGGGCAGGGCTAAGGTTTAGCTACTTGACATAGGATGGTATTCTGTGTGTGTAATTTAGTGTCATTCCAAGACAAATTTTAGCCACCAAATACATATATCTCTACCAATATGACTGTATTTTACATGTCCTAATTATAAGTCAGCCCTGGGTTGCTGGTTGTGGTGGTAGTAGGCTGGATTTACAGAAGAGAATAAATAGCTCATATTAATTTAACTGTTTGTGAGAGCTCAACCATTAAGAAGGCAGAATGCCAAAGAATCAATATCTTCAAACTGTGATGCTGAAGACTCTTGAGAGTCCCTTAGACTGCAGGAAGATCAAACTGGTCAATCTGAAAAGAAATCAATTCTGAATATTCATTGGAAGGACTGATGCTGAAGCTGAAACTCTAATACTTTGGCTACCTGATATGAAGAGTCAACTCATTGGACCCTGATGCTGGGAAAGATTGAAAGCAGAAGGAAAAGGATACAACAGAGGATGAGATGGCTGGATGGCATCACCAATGCAATGGACAAGAACTTGGGCAAAGTCAGGGAGATGGTGAGGGACAGGGAACCCTGGTGGGTTGCAGTCCATGGAGTCACAAAGAGTTGGAAATGATTTGGCAACTGGGGTTTCCCTCATAACTCAGTTGGTAAAGAATATGCGTGCAATCCAGGAGACCCCAGTTCCATTCCTGGATCAGAAAGATCCCTTGGGGATAGGCTACCCACTCCAGTATTCTTGGGCTTCCCTGGTGGCTCAGTTGGTAAAGAATCTGCTTGCAATGCGGGAGACCTGGGTTCAATCCCTGGGTTGGGAAGATCCCCTGGAGAAGGGAAAGGCTACCCACTCCAGTGTTCTGGCCTGGAGAATTCCATTGACTCTACAGTCCATGGGGTCACAAAGAGTTGGACACAACTGAGTGACTTTCACTTCCTTCACTTCCTTCCACTTTGGCAACTGAACATTCACTTAACAAGTTTATTGAGCAGCTACTCTGTGCTAAACACCCTGTGTTAGATACTAAGGACAGAGCACTGGGCAAGACTGACACAGTCCCCACCTTTATGAATTACAGTCTTGTAACCCAGCGTAGTCTAGGGCATCAGGAAGGTTTCCTTCGGCAAGAGTCAGTTTATGGAAGACTTCAGTGAGAAGGACTTGTCTAGGGTCCAGGGAAGGAGGATAAGAAGGGAGGTGGAACAGTCTGCTGAGACAGTGTCACTCGGTAGCTGTTCATCATCTTCACAAGGGTTGTCTCACATTGCAGTCCCACTGTCCCAAAGAACTTAACCACCCAGGCTCCCTCACAGCGAAGCTGCTCTGTGAGCCTTCTAGTGCACTTTGATTCAGAAGTGAGCAACACTTCATGGTAACCAGCCTTCAGGTAGCTGCAGCCTCATTTTTCTCCCCTAAACATAGTGTAGGCAGAGCAATCTAGCTACTTAATGAGAGCAATTATTTAAGGTCACAATTCTGACATGATCCTGTGGCTAAATTGTGGTGTTATTTTCTAGGACGTTTACAAGTCAATTTATTTCTATAACCCTCATAACAATTTTTTGAACTGCCAAAAAGCCCTTTAAAAAGTCCCACTGTTAAATGAGTTAAACAAGGAGGCCATTAGTCTGAGGTAGTTCTCTTAGCAGCCTACATAAGGGAACCAAAGCTTAAGCCTTAAGGTTGAGAAATGGAAACCTAAGGACGACCAGTCACTAGCAGCCAACAAGCCTTGCCCTCATAATGCAACAGCTAAAACTATAGCCAGGCAGATGATTTCCTTACTTTGCTTCTGCCTCTTCTCCACCCCAGTATTCTTGCCTGGAGAATTCCATGGACAGAGGACCCTGGCAGGCTATAGTCCATGGAGTCACAAAGAGTCAGACATGGCTGAAGCAACTTAGCACTCACACACTTCTCCATAAAAGTATCCCCTCTCCTTCACCCGCATACCTCCCAGCTCCCATCAGTGGAACACTCCTAACCACTTCTGCTTTGCACTGGTCCATTGGAAGCTAGTTTTGTGCAAGTGAAACTCCTACCATTTTTAATATGCTCCAATTTATCTTTGAACACCACAGATACCGCATCCAATCATTTCACAGCAAAGGAGGTGTGAGAAAGAGTGCCTGACCTTGGCATTCACAAGTCGTCATATCTGCTGCAGCATCCAGAAGCAAATGGCATGGGTGTGTTTTCCCTGCAAACACTTTGATGTCACAGAGATAAAGAACACACGGATCCTTCACCGGGGCAGTCGGCAACTAACTCTCAGGCAAAACGAAAGACTATCTTAGTTTATGAAGAACAACATGAACCCCAGTGGTGAAAACCTAAGTGGCTTTGGATTGATACTTGCTGCTTCTCATTTAAAGGTTTCATGGAGACAGTCTCAATATTCAGAAGCAGCTCCAAATAAAATGGAAGGTATTTCTGAAAGTCTTAATCTGACTTGGCACTGTTTCCTTTGTTGCTTCTGCTAACATCCGTCACTATCAGTAAGAGTAATGACTAATATGTACCAAGTACTTATACACCAGGCTCTACAGCATACCATGCCACTTGATCTAGCTGCTGCTGCTGCTAAGTCGCTTCAGTGGTGTCCGACTCTGTGCGACCCCATAGACGGCAGCCCACTAGGCTCCCCACTAGGCTCCCGTCCCTGGGATTCTCCAGGCAAGAATACTGGAGTGGGTTGCCATTTCCTTCTCCAATCCATGAAAGTGAAAAGCGAAAGTGAAGTCACTCAGTCGTGCCCAACTCTTAGCAACCCCATGGACTGCAGCCCACCAGGCTCCTCCATCCATGGGATTTTCCAGGCAAGAGTACTGGAGTGGGGTACCATTGCTTTCTCCTTGATCTAGCTATAATCCTTCAAACAAGGTACTTTACTTATCCTCCCTTTACAAATAAGGAATCTGAGGTAACAGAACTTAACTAACTGACCTAATCTAAGTGCAGGTCACAGCTTTGGACTCAGGTCATTTAACTCCGAAGGCTTTAGGCTCCACACTCCACTAAGGGAGCAGGTCCCGTCTTGTGGAAATTCTATGGCATTTGGTGTTGTTCAGTTGCTAAGTTGTGCCTGACTCTTTGCAACCCCGAGAAAGCAGCATGCCAGGCTTCCCTGCTCTTCACCACAAGCTATTTTATGAGAGGAAAGGCATTGGGATGCTTCAGATTGCAAACTGATCATGAAAAGTGCTGGGTAAAATGAAATGCCAAAGAATTTCCACAGGACGTTACTAGGGGAGCAGAGAAGAGGCCGTGTCTTGTGGAAATTCTATGACATTTACTCAGTACTAATTTTACCCAGTACTTTTTATGATCAAAATCAATTTGCAGTCTGAAGCATCCCAATACCTTTCCTGTCCTAAAACAACTTATATGACTTGTGAACCAAGGTATATTGTGAAGCTTAGCTCGAACTAGGAAATCATTCCCATAAGTAGGGGGCTAAATCTTCATAAAGGGCAATCACTGCTCTTAAGTTCTTTAGTTGACAAGACATTGTCACTTAAGTGCCATGTCTCAAAAAAAGCAAACTCCTTAAATGAACTAATCAACGTGCTTTCTTATTAGGGATATTGGGGCTGCCCACCAAGGTAAAGGTGGCCTGAGAATGAGCTAAACCAATCATCCACTGATAATCAGAAGACAGCTCGAAGCATTCATCTCAGTGTATGACAGCGAGCTGGAACTTTTGAAAGTCTCTGCAGGAGGAGAAGGGTATGACAGATGAGATGGTCAGATGGCCGACTCAATGGACATGAGTTTGGGTGAACTCCGGGAGTTGGTGATGGACAGGGAGGCCTGGCATGCTCCGATTCATGGGGTCCCAAAGAGTCGGACATGACTGAGCTACTGAACTGAAATTTGAGTGAGTATGAACAAAGGGCATTGAAAGACTCCTTCAATACCTTATCTAATGAATGGTTGATTTTCAGTAACTAATGAGTTCTAAGGACCGCCTGTGTTACATTTTAAGCTGATGTTTTCCTGATGGCAACAGTGTCACCTGCTCTGAAGCCATCAGGGACTGACTCTGTATTACTCTTCAGGCCCTGCCGCACCCCAGGATGGGTATGAAGCAACTGAGAGGTTAAGCAGAAAGAGGAGTTTTCCTTGCCAGACCTTCCCCGAGCCCTTCTCCAGGCCAATTCCCAGGAAGGGCGTCTCATTTCTCAAAACCTCCCCATCTCCCTGCCATTTTGCTGTTACTCCTTTCTTGAGCCGCTTCAGACCTCACCTGCCTTACCCTCATTCATATCGGGGTCAAACAGGGTCTAATAAAAGCGGCACAACTGCCGTGTTAACTTAGGCTCTCAGAACATGAAAAAAGGCTTAACTTCCTTCTTGACATAAATAATTTTTTCCTTAAAACCCACCTGCACTATACCCTCCAATCACACGTCTCTAAACCCACTGTTTTGCCTTAATCTTGGCTTCTCAACCTTACCATCTCAGGCTCCTCTCCCAAGCCCCCCAGGTTTTTGCCCAGTGGGTCTCATTGCCTACTGTGCGCTCAGCCAGTCACCCTCGGTCAGTGGCAGAGCCTCTCCACCCCAAGCTTGGTGGATTCCCATCACCAGCTCTCCTCCTACCAACCACCCCAGGCTGGCGCGTCCTTTATTTCCTCCTGCTGCCGGACAGCCAGGCTCCCAGGGCCCCTCACTCTGCTCCTGTCTTCCTGCCGTTGTCTTCACCTTGGGACCTGTCACACTGGTCCCAGCCTCACTTACCTTAGGCTTGATCTCACCTTCTCGAGTCTTTTTCTACTACTTTTTCTCTTTGAAGTCATGGAGTTTTTCTACCTTTTGCACTTCCTGTTTCCTTTTAAGATAAACATATTAAAGTTGAGACACTATGAAACTATGAAGCAAATGTGAAAGATATGGAAAAATATAAAGAGCTTCCTTGCACAACTATTATTGAGATATTGATTCTATTCCATTAGAATGAAAATACANACCCTCCCGTCTTGGGTGGCCCCACACGGCATGGCTTAATTTCATTGAGTTAGACAAGGTTGTGGTCTGTGTGATTAGACTGGCTAGTTTTCAATGATTATAGTTTCAGTGTGTCTGCCCTCTGATGCCCTCTTGCAACACCTACTGTCTTACTTGGGTTTCTCTTACCCTGGAAGTGGGGTATCTCTTCACAGCTGCTCCAGAAAGTGCAGCCGCTACTCCTTACCTTGGACAAGGGGTATCTCCTCAGGGCCGCCTCTCCTGAGCTTGAATGTGGAGTAGCTCCTTCCCTCCTGCACCCGCGCAGCTGCTGCTCCTTGGACATGGCGTTGCACAGCCTTCGTAGGGGAGGAAACCAGGTCCCCGGGAGGAAGGAATGGATTTCCTTTTCCCGAAGTCTGGTTTACGCATAAAGAATGCAGCCATCTGACGGCGGCTTGCAGTCTCTGCACTTGCCCCGAAGGTGGCAAATCACCGATTCGATGGACATGAGTCTGAGTGAACTCCGCGAGTTGGTGATGAACAGGGAGGCCTGGCGTGCTGCGATTCATGGGGTCGCAAATAGCTGGACACAACTGAGCAACTGAACTGATGCATTTAGATGAAGTTATATATGAAGCACTTCTTAAAAGTGATATTTTAATTTTTGTCAGGGACTCGAAGTGCTTTAAGAAGATGAAACTTTAGTTAACTGACTCCTTCAAAAGTGAGCTCCATGAATACAAAGACCATAAGGACTACAGGTGATGATCCAGAGATTTTGTCTATTGGAAAAACATCAGATAAAGGACTCTTTACTGCTCTGTTGGAAGGGACCACATGAGATTTTACAAACAAACCTCTGTGCTGCAAAACTCAAAGGAGTAAACTCTTGGATTCCCCTTTCTTGCCTCAGAAAAGCCTCCGTCCCTGAATGTACCATTTCTAAAACCTGGTTTCGACTGAGACCGATGCCACCAAGCCAGGATGAGAAGAAGACAAAAGCAACGGCAGACAGCTGACCCGCGTGTCCAGACCAGGACTCTAAGACCTCTTTTATTCCTTCAGATTGTGCCATTTACCAAATGCCTATCAAAATTGCAAGTTGTTTTATTTCTAGCTATGTTTTTGCCCCAGTGTTTAAAGTGGAAAGAAAACTCTTAGTCAAGTTATCACAGGGGTGATTTAACTGATTGTTGATTTGTTATCCAACTTCTCATTCAATTCAAGGCTGCTTTAAACCCCTTGTAATTCCTATCACTGATTTCAGATGTTCCTAATGTTACTATTTACTCAGATTGGCCTCCCTCTAACCTTTCAGGTCCAAATTCTCCAGTGTATTAATATGTCCATCTCCCGCTCGACGCTATCGTAGGTCCTTAAGAGTCTGGACACAACTTGTCCTAAGACCACCTCACTCTGTCCCTTACTCGATTAGCAACTGTCTTAAAGAGAAGCATGCTGCTAAGTCGCTTCAGTCGAGTCCGACTCTGTGCGACCCCATAGACGGCAGCCCGCCAGGCACCCCCGTCCCTGGGATTCTCCAGGCAAGAACACTGGAGTGGGTTGCTATATCCTTCTCCAACGCATGAAAGTGAAAGGTGAAAGTGAAGTTGCTCAGTCGTGTCCAACTCCTAGCGGCCCCATGGACTGCAGCCCACCAGGCTCCTCCGTCCATAGGATTTTCCAGGCGAAAGTACTGGAGTGGGGTGCCATTGCCTTCTCCAAAGAGAAGCATACAGGTCACTTATGCCAGCAACTCTCTCACATCATACAATAGATGTCAGAAAGCCTGCAAAGTGACCCATGATTTAATACTGTGTTAACAAAACTTGCAATTGGTGAAGCTACCAATGAGAGCACTGAGTGAATCACTTGTGCCCCTCCAGGTTCTGTCTCCATATGTAACACTGGAATCGACCCACCTTCCCAAGGATGGGCACATAAATGAATTAATAGCTAGCAGGTAGAAAGCTTACACTTACTGGGGTGTTATGTTAGCCCACTGTCTATATACAAGAGACAGATGGATCTTCTCTCTCTTCTCAATGAAGTCAGGAGATCCATACTAGCAGGATATCAAGAGAACTGATGGCAGCAGCTCTTGGGAACCTTGGTTCCTAGTGCAAGAATATATGTAAACAGGGGTATATGCAGAAATCTATCAGCTACCATTGGTCAAATGGCCAAAGAGCCTACAAAAAGCCTTGCAGCATAACAGACATTCCTAAACTCCTTAGCCCAAGTAGTACTAGATAATAGAATCACTGTAGATTTTCTACTGGCCTCAAAAAGGAAGTGCTTGTACTACTGTTCAGATTATTTGTTGTAGTTACATCAAGACTTCCGGAGAAGTTGAGATGCACCTAGAAAAAAATTTCCAAACTGCAAAATGGTTACAAGATGTAAGAAAGACTGATCATTTAAATGATCTATTCAGTTGGTTCCTTTCGGGACTAGGCAGTTTTTTCTGCTCTGCTTTACAGATGATTACTATTTTCATAAAATGTGTCATTATTCTTTTCCTAGCTATCAAGTTACTCATGGCATGTATCACTTCTTGCTTCAAGCCTGCTGCCAACAGTACTGTTGTTCAATTGTACAGCAAACCAAGATGATTGATCAAGTCTATAATCTACAAAATGTTTTCCCATCAATAGATCCTTCTCTGTGCTTGTCGGGCTTCCCAGGTGGCTCAGTAGTAAAGAATCTGCCTGCAAGTGGAGGAGATACAGGTTCTGTCCCTGGGTCTATAAGATCCCCTGGAGGAAGGCATGGCTACCCACTCCAGTATCCTTACCTGGAAAATCTCATGCACAGAG
Organism: Neotragus moschatus; assembly: GCA_006410615.1. Classification (NCBI taxonomy): domain Eukaryota; kingdom Metazoa; phylum Chordata; class Mammalia; order Artiodactyla; family Bovidae; genus Neotragus; species Neotragus moschatus. The sequence goes on along the minus strand of SJYA01001171.1, from coordinate 2,352,912 downwards.
GAGCCTGGTGGGCTACAGTCCATGGGGTTGCAAAGAGTGGGACATGACTTAGCAACTGAGCATCCTTGTTTACTATATTTGATTAATTTACTCAGTTCTAAAGTTCCATGATGAGAGAAAGTGAAAGTCGCTCAGTTGTGTCCGACTCTTTGTGACCCTGGACTATACAGTTCATGGAATTCTCTAGGCCAGAATACTGGAGTGGGTAGCCTTTCCCTTCTCCAGGGAATCTTCCCAACTCAAAGATCGAATCCAGGTCTCCTGCATAGCAGGCAGATTCTTTACCAGCTGAGCTACAAGAGAAGCCCAAGAACGCTGGAGTGGGTAGCCAATCCCTTTTCCAGGGGATCTTCCCAACCCAGGAATCAAAACAGGGTCTGCTGCATTGCAGATGGACTCTACCAACTGAGCTCTCAGGGAAGCCCATGATGAGAGAAACAGTTTTATAAAACTGAATGGCTCTTAATTTAAAAGCAGCTTTACAGGGGGGAATTTATACTCTAATCCCGAATGAATGTTGTATTTTCATACCAGATGAGCCCTCCAATATGGCTCATTTAATGACTTCCAGGAAAAATCACATTTCTACATTGAAGGACCCTCTGCCTAAATGAAATCTCAGGTAAATAATTCAGCAATGGGATTTACAATTTAATCTCTTTTCATGACTTTACTATTGTTTTTGGCTATATTGATTGTGTTCTATATTATTTATAGAGTAATAATCCCTTGTGCTTTTTGATGCATATTTGCAATTCCAAATAAAATAATAATGTTTAAATAATCTGAAACCATTGATCATATCTATAGTTCTACTTAGGGTAATGGGCACACATGACGCACATATGGGATACAGTTGGCATAAATTCTATTGGACATCCTAGGATTGAAAATCCAGTCCCTGCCAAGCATTGTACTATCAATAGTATAATCCCCAGAAGAAAGAAAGAAAACACCGAGCTATTAAGACCCAGCTTAGAGGGACATCCTGGATTCAGGGTGGTAAGAAAACACCCTGGCATCAGGGAACAAAATGTTTGATCACTTAACACTTTCTATCCAAAGATTCATGCTCCAAAGGAGGAAAATAATGAGGAAAAGTCACAAATTTCTCTATGGCAGGACAATCAAACTAACCGTCAGAATTGAAACACACATAACATGCCCCCATTTGTGTTGGCCTTTTCAATACACTGTGTATATCTGTCCCTTCTCCAGGGGATCTTCCCGATCCAGGGGTCGAATCCAGATCTCCTGCATCACAGGTGGATTCTTGACCATGTGAGCCACCAGGGAAGCCCACGGGTTAACCGGACCTCCTCAAGGCAGGAGGACAGAAGCAACCTTGGAGAAAAATGACCTCTTTTTCCTAAGGCCAGCATTGTAATTGTTAAGGTTAAAGTTACTTTTTCATCCTGCACAGCAACTCGCACTGACCTAAAGGCTTGCTCTGTATGTGCGCACCTGACCAAGACATCTCTGATGAACTTTATGTGTGATGTTAACCTGTCAACGTGATTGACAATTCTTTGTCTCGAGAACGTACAAAGTTGCAACTCTATACATTTCTGACCAGTGCACGAACTCTCAGAGCTTCTGAGAGTCTGTCTCCCAAGTTATAACCTCCAGTTTGACTTGAATAAAATTCTTTTTTCTTCTTAGCTTGATTGCTAATTGAATTTTCGTTGACACACTCCTCTAGTGCAAACCACGTGCTCTAAGCTGGCAATTTAGCAATCTCATCTCTTAGGGGAAAAAATATCCTATCTCTATCCCTTTGCTAATTTGTATCATTTCCCTTTTCAAATTCTCATCATTCTTTAAGTTTATACTCCCAGTTTATACCCAGTTTATAAATCCCTCATCTCCTCAAAGCCTTCTTTGACCCCAGGTATGTTGTAAATTGTGGTGTTGGAGAAGACTCTTGAGAGTCCCTTGGACTGCAAAGAGATCCAACCAGACCATTCTGAAGGAGATCGGCCCTGGGATTTCTTTGGAAGAAATGATGCTAAAGCTGAAGCTCCAGTACTTTGGCCACCTCATGCGAAGAGCTGACTCATTGGAAAAGACTCTGACGCTGGGAGGAATTGGGGGCAGGAGGAGAAGGGGATGATAGAGGATGAGATGGCTGGATGGCATCACTGACTCGATGGGCATGAGTCTGAGTGAACTCCGGGAGCTGGTGATGGACAGGGAGGCCTGGCGTGCTGCGACTCATGGGGTCGCAAAGAGTCGGACACGACTGAGCGACTGAACTGAACTGACGTGGTAAATTCCGCACCATAAATTCCTAAGGCAAGGATCAAGGGCCAGGACAGCACTGTGCTTCTTGCTGTCGTCATCTCTGCCTCCCTTCTCCATATTCCAAAACTTCGCAAACTTTCAAAAACATTTCTTGATCATATAAAGGAAGAAATGAACGAAGGAAGGCTTTCAAATATTTCAAGAGATAGAAGAAGTAGTCCTGGCACACTTGCGTCTGCCAGGATGAGTGCTGAGCCCTTTGCCATGTCTGACTCTTTGGGACCCCATGGACTGTAGCCCACCAGGCTCCTCTGTCCATGGGATTCTCCAGGCAAGAATACTGGACTGGGTTGCCATTTCCTTTCCAGGGGAGCTTCCTGACCCAGGGACTGAACCCACGTCTCTGACATTGGCACACAGATTCTTTATCACTGAGCCACCAGGGAAGCCCCATGTTAAGATACAGTGCTCCAAAATACTATTGAAAATTAGGCTAAAGAAAACCCAGAAAACAAAACAGAGAGGCTTACAAATANTTCCAGGGGAGCTTCCTGACCCAGGGACTGAACCCACGTCTCTGACATTGGCACACAGATTCTTTATCACTGAGCCACCAGGGAAGCCCCATGTTAAGATACAGTGCTCCAAAATACTATTGAAAATTAGGCTAAAGAAAACCCAGAAAACAAAACAGAGAGGCTTACAAATAGTAGCTTCTGGAAAATGTGACTGGAAGAAGGAAGGGGGAGAGCGCGTTTCCATTGCCTTTCTACTATAAATACTCGATTTTTCTTACCACGTGCATATATCACTGTGGTTTTTCAAATGTGGAGGCATTCATGCACATTCACACTCACATGTACAAGATGCATCAAACAGGCACAAGGATTGTTTCACTCCCTGGATGAACCTAATACAGCATTTTTCCAAAATGTAAACACAGTACGCATCTGTTAAATAATGTTGCCATGCTCACTTGTATTTTAGTGAGGTCTGACACTGTTACTCGACACTGTTACCTCCCAAAGCAATTATGACTGCCTTATTAATATGGTAACTGAGCTAAACATTATTTAACTTATGCCAAATACATCAGCCTGTGACTCTTTCTGTCTTCACTTAGATTATCAAACAAATGCTCCTTCTTCTCTCAAAGTAATACTCTGTGTTCTTAGAACTTCAAGGAAAATGAATGTACACTGAAAACGACATGTTTCTCAGTACAAAAAAAAAGAGAGATGATAGTGATAAAGTTTTCAGGTTACTTTGCTACCTTTTGTATGCATCAGTTCAGTTCACTTCAGTTGCTCAGTTGTGTCCGACTCTTTGCGACCCCATGAATCACAGCACACCAGGCCTCCCTGTCCANCAGTTTGTGTTTCTTCCAGCCCAGCATTTCTCATGATGTACTCTGCATAGAAGTTAAGTAAGCAGGGTGACAATACACAGCCTTGACGTACTCCTTTTCCTATTTGGAACCAGTCTGTTGTTCCACGTCCAGTTCTAACCGTTGCTTCCTGACCTGCATACAGGTTTCTGAAGGGGCAGGTCAGGTGGTCTGGTATGCCCATCTCTCTCAGAATTTTCCACAGTTGATCGTGATCCACAGTCACAGGCTTTGGCATAGTCAGTATGCATCAAGTTGGTACAAACTGCTTGGAAATATTCTAGCAAATGATAAACAGAAGTCATATTTCAGACATAGTTCATATTCCATTAAACCCATATTTCAGGGTTTAAGGTTATTTTTCACAAAATATAATTGTAAAGCATAATGTTAAAAGTCAATTAATTATAAAAGGGACTTGTCTAAATTCTTATAGGGATACAGTGCTTTGAAATAGAATTATGTTTTCAGTCAGCTATATTATATCTGATCATTTGGATTTGGATGTTTTGAAGATGCAGTTTTGGTAGTAACTTCATTAGAATATTGGAAAGATTTAATAGGTTGTGCAAGAGAACAATATATTTTTTTGTCAAAGTGACTTACTTACTTAGGTGTAGGCTAAAACTTTAAACATTTTCTTAGCAGCCATCCAGTTCATAGAACCATGTGTAGGTTCAGTGATTATCTTTTTTTTCTAGATTTTTATATATTTTTTAATTTAATTTAATTTTTTTTCCATCTCAGGTATACATGAGTTCCCAATCTTGAACCCCCGCCTCAGTGATTATCTTACTGATATGCGGAAAACTAGCCTTGTAATTTGAAAGACACTTAGGAAGGAGCAGAGAGCCAAGAACACTAAGAACAAATCCACAAAAGAGAAAGCGTATGCAAGCATGTCACCCTCAGACAGCTTCAAGGACCAAAGAGAGCTGGGTAAGCAGTATCCTGACAAGCAGAAGGACCTTTCCCCTTTGCTTCCAGTCGCCTGCTTCCGCTGCCAATCATAGGAAAGATCCAGAGAAAACCAGGAGGTAGAAAAAATGAAAAGAGGAATATAAAATTATTGAAGGCAATGCAAATTAGCTTTTTAATTACTATTAATACAAGGAGGAGGAAAAAGAGAAGCAAAAGCTCAATTTCTTGTCAACGTTTTTAATATCAAAAAAGCATATCTGAAGCTAAAAATAAAAGACGTATTTCTCTCCAGAAGAAAAAGAATCCTGGATTAAAGCTAATATTGTATTTCAGTATTTCACCTTTGTTCTCTGTGTCCAGAACTCTTTCTATGGGTCTTTTAGGAAAGAATTACAAGTACAGCAGGGGTGACAAGAGTGTTGTCCCCGAGATAATGCCGGGCTTTCTCGCCTGGAACTGATGTGTGACCTCCTCAGCCCTCCTTATTACCTTCAAACCAAGTGAAATTCTTATCCAGACAATGGAAAAGGTCTCTGAATATTCTTGCAGACACAGGAAAAATCATTCAAGATCTGCAATTTGTAGAAAACTTTCTATTTAAAAAATGTGGGTAAAGCACCCAACCAGGACAGGTTTGAAGGGAGGTCCAATTCTTTCATTTCTAATGTCCCCACAGATATAAAGAAAGCTAGAATTCCAAAGCACAGTTATTCAAGTATCCAAATTATGTTTAGTAGTAGACTCCTGTAAGTTCTGATCCCTAGTTCTCAAGCTCACATGTCAAAAATCCAAGCCTATAAATCTGATTATCTTAGGTCTGGGTTGTACACTAGATGAATGCGTCTAATTGTTTTTAGGATTGTGTGATTTACCATAGGATGTTTGTTTGCCTGAAGGGTCAGCTAGCACTATGAAAAATGATCTTCTGCAGTTATAATTGTCACCACCAGGTGAAGCTACCGCTGCTTTTGGTCTCCTCTCAGGAGAATTTTTTTGGTTGGCTACTGGATGACATTGATGTGAAATTTAGGGTTGCTTTGTTCTGAGAGCAAGGTGACAAGTCTATTTTGCTAATTTCAGTAAGTTCAAAGGGCTAATTATTACAGCTCAAAGGGCTAAGTATTGAAGTACACATAAATGGCCTTAACACTTACACGTGACTTCTCTGGTTGATAAATTTATTTTTTAAAAAATAAATTTTCCTACTCTCCATTCGCTACTCTATACTGACTAGTTTTATACCAATTACTGATTTGGGGGATGTATAACCAAGGTATACATCAGTGGAAACAGAAAGCTTCTAATCTCTCTTGGATAAAACAGAGAATTTGGCTACTTAACATAATTTCAAAAGTGTACCCATAAGCCCACCCATTTTTGCATAGTTCACAGATTTACTAGAGGGAACAGGTAGGCTGAGAATTCCCATAAAAGAAGGTGGCAGGAGCAATCCAGCTGCAAGAAGGACTGATGGCAGGGTGTTGGTAGCTGCAATGGCGTACGAAGGACATGGTTACCTGATTCTCTGGAGAGTTCAGAGGGAGAGCTGGAGGAAGTGATGAGCGTTGAGTTAGGAAAGACTAAACTTGAGTGGGATAAAAACTACTCAGTCTTCCGACCATCAACTTTGGGGAGCTATTATAAAGTAATCAGAGAGCTAGCCAGATTGAAACAGTTCTGGTAAATGAAGATGGTATCCAAGTAAAAGGTCTTGGAAGAGTCTTTCAGAGACCTAGGTAAGTTGGGGGAGCGGGCAGGGAGGGACCAACCTCCTCCCACTGAAGACAACAATAATCAGTGACAAAATATATGAAAACATCTTCAAAGCATCAGAGACTAAGATTTACTAAGCTGAGATTCACACACACATCCTGCACTGCCTGGCATCCAAAATAGAGCAAACTCCTTCCCATCAACCTGGGCTCTCGACGAGCTTTGAGCGTGAGCAGCCAGACCCCATTTCAGTTACCCTGGGACACAGTGTGATACTTTCGGATCTTGCCTTTAAGATTTGTCCCATGAGGACTTCCCTGGTGGTGCAGTGGATAACCATCGGCCATGGGACTTGATCCCAGGTCAGGGAAGATCCCACATGCAGCGGAGCTACTGAGCCTGAGAACCACAACTCCTGAAACCCGTGAGCCTAGAGCCCTGTGCCCCCGAGAGAGTAGCTCCCCACCCCCCAGGGCGCACCGCAACCAGAGAAAACCCTCCTGCGGCAATGAAGACCAGGGGCAACCAAAAAATAATTTTTAAAAAATGATTTGTTCAATGGGACTGAAGCAGGGCTTTGTCTAGAGCTAACTGCTCCCCAGAGAAGGCGATGGCACCCCACTCCAGTACTCTTGCCTGGAAAATCCCATGGACGGAGGAGCCTGGTAGGCTGTCGTCCATGGGGTTGCTAAGAGTCAGACACAACTGAGTGATTTCACTTTCACTTTCATGCATTGGAGAAGGATATGGCAACCCACTCCAGTGTTCTTGCCTGGAGAATCCTAGGGATAGGGCAGCCTGGTGGGCTGCCGTCTATGGGATCACACAGAGTCGGACACGACTGAAGTGACTTAGCAGTAGCAAGTAATGGGAAGCCAAGCAATACTCATTTACTTCAATCTGTTGGTTTTATCAATTGGAAGCACAAAATCTTCTTTTCAGAATAAGGTATATAACAAGCTCAGAATCACTGGCTTATTTTGCAACAATGTTTCTTGTTTGAAAGTATGTCATCAGTTAGTTAGATAATCTTTCCCTGGAAAATGCCAGAAGCACCAAAAATATGCATTTGGCTATTAAAAGTTTGAAATGTGGGTATAGTCACCCATCCGCACACCTGAGGCTTTGGTTCCAGGAGCCCCACAAACACGAAGACCCTGCAGTGCTCAAGTCCCTGCTGTGAAAAGGTATCACAAAGACCACAGTCAGCCCCCAGGACCTGCAGGCTTCACATCCATGCATTCACCAACCTGAGTATCATTCGTGATTCAAAGTCAGATTTACTTAACTTGTGTTCTACTTCAGCAATGCAAGATTGTTTTTATTGTTGCAGCCTTCTGTTGTTACTTTTAGTAAATGTTGTGTAAGACTTACTAAAGCTCTAAATTTTTGAAAATCCGTTGATCAGTTACTGACTTAAAATTCTACCATTATGCTCATTTAATTTTCTGCTGAAGCTGAATTTTTGAAAAACTATAAAATGCTTTCACGATAAAATGTACCACCTTGTATTTTGCATACCCTGGGTCTTTGTGGTATTAGAAACCTTTTTTCCTTTGTTAAAATTTTTAAAACCATGTTATAGATTCTGACGTCATTTTATTTGAAGTTGTACAGAGACATAGCAATAATTCCATGAAGTGCTTTCAACAGAGTTTTAGAGATCCTTTTGAAAAGAAGTGAGAGGCGGAGAAGAGGAAGTGGTTTTAAGCCCGGAAGTTGGCAGGTGTTCAGCGTGATACTATCTAGCCTGGACAAGTGCAGAGCTGTGTTCAGGGGAGGAAATTCCACGGCAGAAAGCGAGGAGGAGATTCAGGGACATCGCATTTGTCAGGAGGCCATTTATCATTTCATTTATCCTGAACTCTCCCCACCTGCAACACAGGCAGCACTAGAAAATAATCGTTAAGGCATCTGGGTGTCTGAAATAGTGTCCAGCTAGCTTCATTTGCCGGTTTTTCACCTTGTGGCCCTGTAGAAGGGACAGTCTGGACACAGGTCTAGGGAGAAAGCTGAGGATGTCCGAAGGTAACAACAAAAGGCAAATAAAAATCTGATGATAATGTGGGACCTGGAATAAATGTTGCATAATATCCTTAACAATTCAGCAACATGGGAGTATTTGTTACCTTTCATTTGCCTCAAGGGCAGCACTTTACTACAACCCAACAGAATCACTGATTGTTGTCATTAAGGTAGCTGATATACGTCAACAAGTTTAAAGTTTATTTTATAAAACATTTATAAACTGTCTGCCACGTTACCTCAAATTGATTCCAATAGACAATGCATGCTTGCATGCTAAGTCGCTTCAGTCGTGTCCGACTCTGTGCGACCCCATGGACAGCAAGCAGCCCACCAGGCTCCTCTGTCCACAGGATTCCCAGGCAAGAATACTGGAGTGGGTTGCCACTTCCTTCTCCAAACAGACAATAATCCTATGTAATAATTAGTAACGTATTCATGCCTCTAATTTGGAAAAGAAATGATTTCTTTTCAGAAGATGGCTTTAAGTCCCATTCTCTTAATTCTAGGTTCAGTTTGTAATTAAAAGCTGGGGTCACTATGATTCTAAATATATTGGGGATACCCTAAGGGGATAGAAATAGCTGTGATTTTCAGGAGAAAGATTTCCATTAAAATTAATTTAAAAAAAAAAAAAAAACTTTGAGCATTTTGAAAAATAAGTGTTTCACCTTTTTGGAAACTTCGACTCACTCACTCTCGCTCGTTTGTTGAGGGCCTCTGCGGTGCGCGATGCTCTGAGAGGTGCTGGAGAAGGATGCAAGCATAGTGCTTGGCCCCAGGCTTCTTCAGAAGCTGATACTTTAAGGAAGGACTGAAGAGCAAGCGTCAGAGTGTGAAGTAAGGGCCAATGGAGCTGACTCAACAAGTGCCTGCAGTTAGGGACTGGGGTGGAAGGGATGTGTCATTTCCAAGGTGACTTCCTGGAGGAGGCATTTGCCTGGCAATGAGCAGTTTACACAGGGGACATTGAGAAAGATGAACTGCTCACAGTAGCAGCCTCAATAAAGATGAGGGAATACTGGGTTCACGCAGAAATGGAAAGTTCCCTGGTTTGCCTGAAACAAGGGGCACGCATAGGGCAATCTCAAAAGAAAAAACAGAAAGTCTTGCAAATGCGCTCACCTGTCCAGCAGATATTTATATGTGTTTCCTGAAGGTCTCATACACCAGGCTCTGCTCTAGGCTCCGGGTGTTAGGAGGCAAGCGGAACGGACAAACTCCCTGCCAGCAAGGAGCGCTTGTTCTAGAGGCATGCTGCTGCCAAGCTGTGCTCCGTTGTCTCGGACTCTTTGTAACCCTATGGTCTGTAGCTTGCCAGACTCCTCTGTCCATGGGATTTACCAGGGAAGAATTCTGGAGTGGGTTGCATTTCCTCCTCCGGGGGATCTTACTGACCCAGGGACTGAACCAGGTCTCCTATGTCTCTGGCATTGCAGGTGGATTCTTTTCTACTGAGCCACCTGGGAAGCCCATGTTCCAGTGGGGAGACAAATAAATCAATACACAGTTACTCAGGAATTGATAAATGCTAAGGAATAAAAGAGCAAGCTAATGGATAGACGCTGGATGGTGGCAGGCCTGGATTGAAGGCTGCTACTCTTCTTAGAGCCAAAAAGGAGAGTCTCTGAGCAAGAGACAGATCAGAAGACCAGAAGGAAGTAGTGTGTGAATTCTGTGTGGCAAACACCCAACGCTTATTCTCTTATCAGGAAATAAAAGGATTAGAAACCCTTTTTGGTGAGAAATAGTTTTAAATAATACACTATGAAGTCACCTGGACCCTACTTATCTTCCTCTTCTGAAACTCAGTAGCTCAATCTGACAGCCTCTTCTCTCCATTCTCTGTCATCATTTCCATTCTCACAGGTCGGGGAGAGTTCTGAGCGCACACAGACACACACGACTGGGCTGGGTCTTGTGACAAAGTCACAGAACCACTCCCAGCTTGCTACACTTCCTCATCCCCCGCCCCCCTTCCCCACTGCAAAAGGAGATTTCCAAGAACTGGTACCAAGGGCCAGTTTACCCCAGTCTTCCCTGTGGCTCAGATGGTAAAGAATCTGCCTGCAATGAGGGAGACCTAGGTTTGATCCCTGGGTCAGGAAGATCCCCTGGAGCAGAGAATGGCAACCCACTCCAGTAATCTTGCCTGGAGAATCCCACAGATGAAGGAGCCTGGTGGGCTACAGTCCATGGGGTAGCAGAGTCAGACACGACTCAGTGACTAACACTTACCCCAGTCACCCGTTTCCATCCTCCGCCCTGCCCCATGGTACCCCTTTAACCATAGGAAATATCGGAGGGATTCCATTCAGGCCTGCGTCTCTGGCCCTAAGCACAGGCCACCTCCTTGGTTTTGCTCCTTCTGCTTTATTAGGGTTGGAATGATAAAATATAAAAAGAGGAAAGAAACAAAGGCTTGAGAGCTAAGTAGGATTTAACCATGGCAGGATTTGAATGCCAAACCAAAGCACAGGTTACATACGGAGATGCACCTCGGGGAAGGCGTGAAAACCAGTGTGTGAAGGAGGCCTAAGGACAATAGGAGCCAAGCCTGTTACATTTCATGTGAGAAAACGTGTGTGTGTGTGTGTGTGTGTGTGTGGCCCTCTAACGTACTAGGATCTAAACAAAACCTCAGACGAGCCTTGTACGAAGTCCTGCAGCCTTTAGGCTGCCAGTGGGCCACGCACAGTCTCTACATGGGAACTGCCTCTGTGTGTAAATGGGCGAATAAACCATGGAAAGGTTTGGAGCAGGGGCGTGGCGAGATCAAGTGAGTGCGTGAGTGTGAGTGCGTGAGAGTCGGACACGACTGAGCGACCCCATGGACGGGAGCCCACCGTCCTCTGTCCATGGAATTCTCCAGGCAAGAAGACTGGAGTGGGTTGCCATTTCCTTCTCCACATGGCATGACCAAGCAGTGTCTGAAATAATCTGCTGCCGGGCACCGTATGAGTGGACTGCAAGGACATGTCTCGAGAAGCAGCAAATCTTGTTTGAAGGCCGTGGTGAGGAGTGCTGAGGACATGATCTGCTTTCATGATTGTGGAAAACAATTTTTTATGTTGGATACAAAAAGATTAAGAAGGAAGAGAACTTGGTAGCAAACCAGAGTGGAGCAGAATCAAAACAGCCATGTGGTCCAAATCGTGGACAGCGACGGAAGACGTGAAGCGGATGAAGCTAAAGCAAAAGGCTCCAGTCCGGGAAAGAAGACAACGTGTGAGCTCTTAGCAGAGCATCCGTGCCAAGGCCGTCCATCGGGCTGCTGGAATTGCAGCAGCAGAACCTGGAAGGAGAGACTGGGAGAGAGAGAGGTGGGGTGGTGGAATGTAAATGAGAAAACTCGTTAGTGAACGTATTCTCTGAGGGAAAGAGTAAAGTGGGACAAGAGCAGAGAACAGAGGCGTCTTCTCTGTGGAAGGCCCATACACAGGGCAGAGAGGAAGAGAAGACTCGTGAAAGCTGGAGAGACACAGCCCCTTAAGATGCCCAGGAGGCAGGCAGTTCACAGACGGAGGGAAGGGGGTCTAGCACCTCTGTTAAAGGCCGTTAAACCTGGCTGGAAGCTATCCTTTCCAAGTGGCTGGACCAAAGTCAGATTTGTTATCTTTCCCAAGTGGGTGGACAAAGGTCAGAGTTCACGGTAATGCAGTGTGGAGAAATTAACTGAGAACAAAGAGTCGGTCCGGCTCTCCTGCCCCACACGCTCACAGCCTCATACGTTATGTTCTGTAAACAGCAATATTGCTGACCTTGGTAGCAATGGGCCTGCATGCTCCTTTGGCCACGGGCCACTTTTGTCTGTCTTAGTATATCAACGTTCTTTGAAGACTCGCTGTTGCTGCTGCTACTGCTGCTGCCCGGAGAAAATAAACGTGTGCAGTCCCCACAGCTCCTGAGTCTTCTTCCAACTTCCCCGGTCACACCTTATCTACCCTGGGTTCAGTGAAGAGTGGGAGTGGCAAGACATATGGACACACCATGGGGAGGAATTCAATATCATGTCTTAAAATAACCCAGCATCAAAACAAAACAAAACTAGGTTCTGAAGGTTTTGCACCCAGGGACACAGGGGTGGGGAGGATGAAACAGCAGAAGCAGCAGCCGCTGGGATATTGGAGCCCTACCTGGCCTTGCCGTGGTCTGGCTTTTACTTTGAAGCTGCTTGTTCATTGCAGTTATGCAAATTTCTGAATCCTGCCAGAACAGAAAGTGAAAGCAGAAACAAGTTCCCCTCCATTCAAATCTGCAGCGACGTGGATTGAGGTAACACAGCAACATTTCTCTTGAATCTCTCTTAAAATCCTTATCTTTCAGTGAGACTAATGACCTGCACTGAAGGTATAAAACTTCTGTGTTGAGGAGCTCTTGCAATCTCAGCCAGGGATCTGGGGAAGGTGGGTGTATCTGGTACTACCGTTTTAGGACGACTGTGCAGTTAGGATGAGATTTAAGAGTCCATTTGACTGACTCACTCTCTTTTGGAGAGTCTCTTAGCTTTTCCCAAATGTTTGCTGCAGTTCTTGGATCTTCTGTCTCCATGTATCTTGTTCAATGCAGCAAAGCGCCATATAAGGGAAGCTCCACTGACAAATGGGCCAAGAGCTATATTTCAGCCCTGACTCTGCTTCAGACTTCCTGTTTGATTCTGGGAGACACACTCACCCTCAGTTTCTTTATCTGGACTCTGAGAACTCGTACTAGCCAGCCTTTAAAATTCTTACCAGTTCTAAAGTTAAAGGCCACATCAGTGAATATTGAGGCCTTTCTCTCTTCTCTTACCAAAAAAGAAATATATGTATATATACACTTTTCCTTTGGTGTGTCTGCTACACGTGGGGGAGAGGCTCCATAATTTAGGCCAGAGAAAGTGTTATAATAATCACAATAATTTAGTGTTTAACATTCATTACATGCTTTCTGTATGCTAGTTGCCATGCTGTACCAAATTCTTCATGTGAATTATTTCACTTAATTCTTCCAAAGTTAGTGTAAGTCATTACATTATTTTATAGGTGAGAAAACTGATGCTAAAAAAATCAGAAAATTTGCCCAAGATCATTCAGCGTAAGTATGATGACACTAGAATTGGAACCCTTGCACTCTGATTCCAGGCCTGGAACCTAACAAACAAGTTATTTCATTTTTCAAATCATCAGAAATTCAAGCTCATTGACCAGTTATGGTTTTATGTATCAGAGGCCCTTGGAACATCGGGATTTGGTAGCAATAATTTAATGCTCGTCTAAAAAAGTGAGGAGAAGTGTTGTTATTCAACCATATTTAACCATTATTTTCTTTGCTTCTTCAATAATATTTGTTGATCTGGATGAATATTGCAAATTGGAGTAACTCCTTAGACGATTAATTCAAGAGAATATGTTACTGATTTGAAAAAAGGAAATGGAAAGAGAGCCATTCATGGGTTTAAGGTGAAGCGAGGAGGTGGCAAATAGAGGCAAATGTTTTTAACGTTTGTCTACATCATTTCATGAGCGTGTCTGGACATCTGAAAGTAGGGTGCACAGGTGTCGCTATTCATCTTAATGAGTCACGAAGAATGTTCAGTATTCTTGGGATACTAGGTATTAATGTCTAGACACTACACATGGGGGAGAAGTTCCACAGCTTAGGCCAGAGAATGGGAGTCATAACAATCGCAATAATTTAATGTCTAACGTTCATTACATGCCGGGTGTAATGAACTAAATACCCAATTTAGTGGTGGGTGTCAGAGCTGAACACCTCAACTACAACGTATATTGTTTGTCCTTGTTGTATACGTTTTGTAGTGTTACCCTTCTCATGAGAAGAAATTGCCTTAGTTTTATTTACAGAGGCAGTAAATTCAATTTGATTTGTGTTTTCAAAGGTAGCCTGTGATGAAGACCAAAGTAACTTAACATTAGTTAATAACTTAATAATTACTTAATCATAACTTAATAACCAGTTTGAATATTATAAATCAAAGCTTATTTCCATGGTTTTTGATACATTGGAAATAAACTGAAATAAAAGCTTAGCTTTAACAGCATTCTGTATACCAGCAACTCTACTCGCTCAGTCGTGTCTGACTCTTTGCAACCCCGTGAACTGTAGCCCACCAGGCTTCTTTCTCCATGGGATTCTCCAGGCAGGAAGACTAGAGTGGGTTGCCATTCCTTCTCCAGGGGATCTTCCGGACCCAGGGATCGAACCCAGGTCTCCCATATTGCAGGCAGACACTTTAACCTCTGAGCCACCAGGGAAGACCCTACAGAATAGGGCCATTCAGCCAACCTTATTTATCAAAAGAGGTGAATTCCAATGCCATTAATAATAGTAATATCTAGTATCTCAAGCATATTGACTTTTCTTTGTGACTTATTAAGACGAAATAGAAGCAGCTATGCAGTTTACTTTCAGATGTCCAGACACACTTATGAAATGATGTGGGCAAATGTTAAAAATGTTCAGCATGCAATGAATTTACACACCTGCCATCTCTTCATTGCACAGGAATGCAGAGGGGATTCCACATATGCAATTTAAAGGCAAAGTCCTTTCATTTGAGTTCTAAAAGTCTTTATTTGTAATAACCAGATGATAGCTCACTTTGTACTTTATTTTGTGGAGATTTGGCCTCATTATGACAAAGTAGATTTTCCCCTTTCACGTATATCCTTTTGTTGTTTTACGGTTTTATTTATGAATTGAAATGTTTTTATTTTATGCTATACATGTTATTTTTTTTTTTCTTTCTAGGTTAAATCTGTTTATTGAAACATACTGTTTGGATACTGAGTGGCCTAACTGGAGCCCACACGGGGCTATGGAGGACTATGAGATTTAGCCCAAACATTCGTCTTCCAGAAAATGGATTTAGTATTCTATTCCTCTGTCATGGCTAACTCATGCAGAAAATTAATATTGAATATTTACATAGTATTTTACTGCTCAGCAGTCATCATGCCCCAAATATGTATTTGTTCTCAGTTCACAAGTTCACCTATTGATCAGTTCAGTAAGGACCCTGAGGCTTTACCAGTAGCCACCAATGGGGAAATATTTCCTTGGCATGAGCTAAGGCTCCCCACTGTGGTCTTTCCCCTCCACTATGACCTTCTCATTCACCCAAATCTCACCTCCCTGGACTTCGTTGCATCTGAGAAGATTGAAGTCTTGGTTCGAGATGCTACCCAGTTCATCATCTTGCACAGCAAAGATCTTGAAATCTTAAATGCCTCTCTTCAGTCAGAGGAGGATGTGAGATACAGGAAACCAGGGGAAAGCCTAACTGTTTTGAGTTATCCTGCTCATCAGCAAATTGCCCTGCTGGTTCCAGAGAAACTTAGGGCTGACCTGAGATACTCCGTGGCTATTGACTTCCAGGCCAAGCTAGCTGATGGTTTTGAAGGCTTCTATAAAAGCACGTACAGAACTCTTGGTGGTGAAACAAGGTAAGAGGTAGCTCCAGTTGTTCACCGGCTTTTGTAATACTTTCTTCACGGGTTATGTCTCTACCGGGAGCAGGCTTCAGTAGCCATTTATGAAAAGTCAAAAAAAAAAAAAACCTGGAAAACTCAGAAGGAGAAGCTCTGCTGTTCCTAAAGTAAGTCACAATAAAGATGAAAAGACAGAACGCAGAGGCATAAATTGCTAGAGGAAAAATAACCAAGAGGAGAGGCCAGAGTATTTGACTATGACAAGACTGACATGCTTATCTGCTAGGGGAAATGATCTGTGCAGAGAGAGCTAAAGTATGGAAGGCTTCTCAAAGCGGATGAGCCTTGATCTGAGACCAAAAGGAAATGTGCATAAGATTTGGGTTGGGAGAGAGGACGTGAGGTCATGTACTTTGCCCAGAAACAGCATAATTTAGATCCAGGAGGCAGGAACAAGTCAGTCTGGAGAAACGAGAAATATAGTCTATTTCATCAGCTCCTACTGAACACATGCTATGTGCCAGGCACCATTCCAGGCACTGAGTGTATAGTAGTGTGATATAGACGAGGAGTTTGGAATAATTTAGTTGCGTGGTCAGAGAAGTTCTTGCTATGGAGGAAGTATACTTAAACTGAGATCTGAACTTTTTTTTTAAAGGAGACAATCCTGGAGACACCTAAGTGCACAGCATTCCCAGGAAAGGCACCAGCAAGTGCCAAGTCTGTAAGGCAGGAGTAATTGAGAGATGAAGGCCAGCGTGAGTGAGGGAGAGATGTAGAGGAGAGAGAGGTCAGACATGCAGAGGCTTAGAGCCCCTTGTGTTAGGCTTTGACTCAGGGACCATGGGAAGTCATCGGAGAGTTCTGATGTGATGTATGCTTCATAAAGATAACATTTATGCTGATGGTAGATTCTAGAGAGGAAAAGGTAGAAGCAAACTGGTCTTTCAGGAGGTCGTTGCTGTTGTTCTTGTTCGGGTCAGAAAGGATGTTGGTTTGGACTGGCTGGTAGTGCTTCTTATGAAATGACTGAATCCGGCATTTGTTCCGAAGAAGGGTAAAACAGAATTTGCTGATACTGGTTATGTAAGGCAAGAGGAGTCAAGGATGCTTCACAGGGAGGGATGACTGACTTGGCTGTCCAGGGCCAGGGTCCATCTCAGGGGTGAAAAGGAGGGTTTTGGTGTTCTCTTTTTTTCAGCTGCTTTCAGTTGCCAATTTGAGAAACCCCAATACGAAGGCTTTGGCATACAGTGGGAAGGGGGTGTCTTTCTCATGCAACAAGAAATCCAGAAGCAGAGCCTCCCAGGTTTTCTCCAGAGTTCACTAATATTATCCAAGACCTAGACTCTTTTTAACTTTCTGCTTAGCCATCTTTGGTAGATGACTTTCCTCTTAATACAAGATGATTCCTGAACTTCTAGGTATCAAGTTCACATTCCAGGCGGGAAAACAGGGAAATGGGAAAAATGGGAAAGAGAAAAATGCTAAAAGAAACATTCCAGTCAAGTCTGACACGTTTTCCCAAGCTTTCTCATCCAATAATTTCAGCTAGATCAGAGCAAGTCATGTGTTCACCAAGCTGCAAGAGAATCTGGAGAAATGATTCTTTTATCCAGAGGTATTGCCTTCCTGAACAAAATCAAGATTCTGCTGAACTGAAGGGGAATGGGTATTGGTAGGTGATTTTAGCAGCTCAGTGCCTCCTGCCACAATGTCTCCTCTCCCCTTCCCTACCCCAGGGGCTCACTGCCCTCTGGGACTCAGGCACGTACCCCACAGCCCCCAGCACTCCACTGAGGACAGCCCTTCTGCAGCCCATTCTTTTTCTCCCCTTGGGAATGTGTTCTCCTCATTGTATCCTCAGTTTTCAGAGGCCTGTTCTCAGGTCTGGCACAGTATTGGATAGGAAAATTATCAACTCCTCACTGAGGCACCACAGGACTAGTGATGATTTATTTCACTTTCTCAACTGACAAAACCTTCACTTAAAGGAAATACATTTTAAGGATATCATTTAGGGAGACGAGGAAGACCAGTTGAGTTCAGTCACCCAGTCATATCCGACTTTGCGACCCCATGGACTGCAGCATGCCAGGCCTCCCTGTCCATCACCAACTCCCAGAGTTTACCCAAATTCTTGTCCATTGAGTCAGTGATGCCATCCAGCCATCTCATCCTCTGTCATCCCCTTTTCCTTCCGCCTTCAATTTTTCCCAGCATCAGGGTCTTTCCCAGAGAGTCAGCTCTTCGCATGATGTGGACAAAGTATTGGAGTTTCAGCTTCAACATCAGTCCTTCCAATGAACACTCAGGACTGATCTCCTTTAGGATGGACTAGCTGGATCTCCTCACAGTCCAAGGGTCTCTCAAGAGTTTGTTCCAGCACCATGGTTCAAAAGCATCAATTCTTTGGCACTCAGCTTTCTATATAGTCCAACTCTCACATCCATACATGACTACTGGAAAAACCATAACCTTGATTAGACGGACCTTTGTTGGCAGAGAGGGTTGTTTTTTTAGAGTATCAGCTTGAAAAGTACGTTCCAGCGTGTCTCTCGTAATTAACTGAAGGCTATTTCCGACTCGGCCCATGATTAATTTGTCAGCTCTCTTCATACTCAGTTACCTAGTAGGTCTTAACGTGTAGGATGATTTGCAGGACAATGTCAATAGAATTTTATGGCCTCTCTCTCTTTTTCTTACTTACACACAGATGTGCGCACATACAACTTAAAATGCAAGAATAATTCAGTCGACAATAATTCTTTGAGAAGCAGGGAGTCACTACTTTACATGCTGCTGCTGCTAAGTTGCTTCAGTCGTGTCCGACTCTGTGCGACCCCATAGACGGCAGCCCACCAGGCTCCTCTGTCCCTGGGATTCTGCAGGCAAGAACACTGGAGTGGGTTGCTATTTCCTTCTCCATGCAGCGCTTTACATACTTAACATGCATACTTTGCATGAAGCACTAAAATTAATTGTGTAAATAGCAAAGTAAATCTTAAACTTTTGACTTTTTCAGTGTTAGGCTTTCTAAACCAAAATTTCACATTAATAAAAATTATTCCAGGTACTTGGGATTCCTTTAAATGTGTAGGACTTGCTACCAAATCCAAGTAACAGCAAGGCACCAGATAAGACAGTNAATTAATTGTGTAAATAGCAAAGTAAATCTTAAACTTTTGACTTTTTCAGTGTTAGGCTTTCTAAACCAAAATTTCACATTAATAAAAATTATTCCAGGTACTTGGGATTCCTTTAAATGTGTAGGACTTGCTACCAAATCCAAGTAACAGCAAGGCACCAGATAAGACAGTTAGATCCCCAGCCTCGTTTTTTCTGGTCTGAAGTAGGGAATTAAACTGAGGCCAAAATTATCCTAGCAGCTTCTCTTTATTCCTCTCCTGGTCCTTCTCACCCTTCCTCTGTCCCTTGAGATTTTTTATTCTGCCCTCCTCCTCCAGTGGAAGTATGCTCTCTAGGTTTGCTTCCTAATTAAAGTCTTCAGGTCCAAAGAATAAATTTGTAA
This sequence comes from Neotragus moschatus, assembly GCA_006410615.1. Lineage (NCBI taxonomy): Eukaryota > Metazoa > Chordata > Mammalia > Artiodactyla > Bovidae > Neotragus > Neotragus moschatus. The sequence goes on along the minus strand of SJYA01001171.1, from coordinate 2,333,657 downwards.
TTATACCATTTCAAACATCTTCAAGGTGATGGGGTATAGAGGTTTGCCAGGATATCTACCTACATGTTATAGTCTGAAAACTGGAGCTGCTTTGCTTGCAAGTAGAGAGAGCTAGAAATGTCTAAGCGGAGCTTGGGTCCTCCAGGAAGAACCTTAGCCCAGCTCCTGCCTCTAGTAGGAGGGAAGTTGAAGATGTAGTTTCCATGCAGAGCTGCCCGGGGATGAAGCTAAAGCTGGCAACTGGCCTGCCTTCTTCCTCTTCCCTGGCCTGCCTCTTCTACTTCTTGTCTCTTTGGCAGCATGTTCTCGTAAATCAGGGTCTGCTTCCTGGGAACACAACCTAGGACATCACTCATCTCGCAAATATTCAAAGGGCTGATTGAGACTTTCTCAGGCTTATTGATGATACTAAACTACTAACTTATAGTCAATTTTGAAGTCAAATTGGGCCTATCTGTTGAGAGGGTAACAGGCAGGAAGGTCAGGGTTCTCCAAATGGAGGAAATAGGCTTCAAGTGCCAGACATGTTTTTATCTTTCTCTTAAGTAGCAGGAGGAAACAAACTACAAGTGTTAGTTTTTTTTCCCTTCCCTATACAAATTGAAAAAGAGATTTCTTTTAAAATTCTGTGCTGCCATAATGACACCTGGTTCCACCTGACCTTGACTTTTCTCACACATTGAGCTAACCAATGCATTTTTCTTACGGATATGTTTTTCTTGAGCTGTGTTAATGAACTATGTATTTACCCTAGCCTCTGTCTTCAAGTTGGTTCTACCTAAGACTCAGAACCAACTTGACAAACCAGTTAAGCTTTACTTATACAATTGCTCTCCTAATCTATGTCAATGAAACCATGTATTTGCTTGGAAACCTGCCTTTCAAGATGTCATGGCCTGGGATGACTCACCTTGTGCCAATGTTATCTCAAAATGCATGCTGTGGGTGAGGGGCCTGGTGTCACCCTGAGTTTTGACACATTTCCTTCTCTAATTAGCAGCCTGCTAGTAGCCTGGTGGCCTGCCGTCTATGGGATTGCACAGAGTCGGACACAACTAAAGCGACTTAGCAGCAGCAACAGCAGTACCTATATAACATCCAGCTAAAGACTAGCAGGGGGCACTCTTTCTGCCCCCTTCTGATGTCTATGTCAGAAGCTTTCTCTATCTCNGCCGTCTATGGGATTGCACAGAGTCGGACACAACTAAAGCGACTTAGCAGCAGCAACAGCAGTACCTATATAACATCCAGCTAAAGACTAGCAGGGGGCACTCTTTCTGCCCCCTTCTGATGTCTATGTCAGAAGCTTTCTCTATCTCTTTTACACTTTAATAAACCTTTATTACACAAAAACTCTGAGCATACAAGCCTTGTCACTGGCCCCAGCTTGAATTCATCTCCTCCAGAAGCCAAGAATCCCAGCGTCTTTCACGTCTCAGCAACAACCTTTCAGCATCTGAGCAATTTGTCAATACTAGGTAAAGATCCTAGTAAAGTCACCTAAGTTCTCAGAGCCTCAATATCCTTATCTGCCACAAATATGAAGACAATCACGTAAATAGAGTGCCCGGCACAGTGCGTTGTTATGATTGGAGAAGGAAATGGCAACCCACTCCAGCGTTCTTGCCTGGAGAACCCCAGGGTCGGGGGAGCCTGGTGGGCTGCTGTCTATGGGCTCGCACAGAGTTGGACACGACTGAAGCGACTTAGAAGCAGCAAACAAATTTTACCCTCATTTTCTTCAAAAACTAAGAGTCATTAAGGTTATAGTTTGAGAAATCAAACATATCACTTCCAGGTTTGATAAGCTGTGTTCTGAAGATAAAATTCTTTCCCTTCCTGTATGACTTTACTTGTGTATCCTGACTGGAATGTACTTCTTTTCATAGAACGATTGCAGTAACGGATTTTGAGCCCACCGAGGCACGAATGGCTTTCCCTTGCTTTGATGAACCATTGTTCAAAGCCAACTTTTCAATCAAGATAAGAAGAGAGAGCAGACATATTGCCCTCTCCAACATGCCGAAGGTATTGCCACTTTCAGAAACTTTGGGAAATTGGTCTCAAAATGAACTTTGGCTTTTGTTGTGTTTTAATAATCTGCTTTTTTCTGCAGTACTTAAGCCATTAATGTGTCCTTGCTCCATCCACATATTGCATAATAACTCCAATCCGTCTATATTTTAAAATCATGCTGTTCGGGAATTGTTACATAAGAAACTTTTTGTTTTAAAGAAAGTGATTTATATTTCACTTGTGTTTATATGGAAGCAGTGTTCTTTTAAATCAGCGTTACTTGGCCAGTGATGAAATTCAGAATCACCCAGAACAGCACTTGTCAAACTTTAATGTTCGGATGAATCATCTGAAGATCTTGTTAAAATTCAGGTTCTGATTCAGTTGGCCTTGCTGTGAGGCTCAAAATGCTGCCTTTTTATTAATAGCAAGCTCCCAGGTGGTACCACTGCTGCTGATCCAGGCACCACATTTGGAGCAGTAAGGATCTAGAAAATGCTCCATCGGCCCATCCTGCAAATTCTGATCTAGGAGTCTGTGGTAGAACTTAGAAATCTTTTTAAGTTCCATGAGTAGTCCTTAAAATTATTTATGAAAATTATTTGAGAATCATATGAAAAGCTACAAACTTTTTAATTGGAAGAGACCTCTGAACACTTTTATTTGGCTCACATTTATGCTCAAAATGCAGAGACTCTGAATGCCACAGCAGACCCTTGAGTTGATATTTCCCCACTAATGATGTACTCGCCTTTTTTGCTGTGGAACGAAATGTAAAATATTTCTCCACGGCTACCTAGAAAGTTGGATAAAAATAGAGGCCCTCCTGACAGTGCCTCAGGAGGATGAGCTCAGAAGCAGCCAGATCCTCATAACCCAGCCAGTGACTCCAGCCCATTTCCTCTCTGCCCTCTTCAGTGACTGTCTTCTGTGGATAAAGCAGGAACTGAGTCCAGAAGCTAGAAACTGAATTCCCCCCAGATTTCTGTTTAACACTGGAAAAGTTTTTGCTTTGAAATGCTTGCAGAGCAGATCAAGGGGGAAAGTAACACACTCCACATGACATATATCCCACCATTTTTTTTCATGATCGTGCAGACAGCAATTTAATTAGCCTACCCCCTTTCAGGTAAAAAGGATTTGCTGCTTAACTCCAAGTCCATTTTTAATGGAATGTTCATTTAAGGGCCGTTCAGTCTGTTTCCTGGTAGCTTTTTATTACTATAATTTTTCACATGGATCATCATGAAGGATAAAGTAAGAATACAAATAGTAATGCCTTTTAATTAAAAGGTGATGCAAACATAAATTGTCATTTTGTTATATTAGAATTCCAGCTTTCTGAAATGTTCAGAAATGTTCAGTGTCTCATATTTAAGAAAAATAAGTGAAAATTTTAAAAATATTTTATATAATCCTTGAACTTTGCATTGCTTCAGTTGACTGGGCCAGTTTTCTGGATCATGGCTTTTTCAGCAAACACTGGCTTAACTTTCTGTCCCATATTGACATGCCGTACCCAGGCTTCCATGGTTATCCAAAAAAAAGGGGGGGTGGCGCTGGAAAGAGAGAATTGAAGTAATGCTGTGATCATACTCTTTGGATAATACCTGTGGCACTTAAGATGGGTTGTGGACTGGTGAGAAGCAACACATAATAAGTTCTCAGTTGGTTTATTTTTAAAAGAAAGGAATACAAGTTAAGAATATGAGAAAGTGAGGCAATCAGCCAAGCGCTAGGAGAGGCGGTGTGTATCTCTGGGGCATTCCTTTGTCCCCTTCCTTCCTTAAGGGAGCACACACCTGGGGTGACACTTGCTATGTAAGTAGAATCCTGCCGAACTTGAGAAAACCGCGAAATCCTTCTCTAGCAACAAGTGTGTTATACTTGGAGCTTACATCACCGTCCTGGAAGAACTTAGGCCAGCACCGCAAGCACTTCTATTTAAGGCGATGCTAATCCACGTGAGTGACTCCAGGTTCCTGAACCAAATTCAGCTTCCACGGGCTACATCTTTACCTGGGAGGGAGAGATAAATCAGAGGGAATGCCCACCTGTGTCCTCACCAGCCCTGCCACAGACCCATTTCTCCCTGGTCCCACAATCTTTCCTCTTCCTCTTCTCACCCAGCTACACTCTTGACTAAATGGTTTTGCTGCTGAGCTTGGTCAGAGGACCACAATGATAGTGTCCCCTCCTCAGCCCCTACCATAACCTCTCCTCTGCTAGGGGTATGTACCCATAGAACTGTGTTCAGTCAGACTCCTTACAAAGGAGATTGTTTTTGGACAAAATTACCTTTCAGATAGAGGTGAAACTTAAAGCCCTATATATACGACCACCTTTTTTAGGGAACTTGGTCAGTGTTTCCTACTTTATTGGAACTTAGGAATTGAATTTTTGATAGAATTCTGTAGAATCAAATTCCGTAAAATTTAATAGCACAAACATTTGTCATTGACGTAGGCTAGCCAGTTTGTGATAATCCTTCAGGCTATTTTTTTTCCCTGAAGCAAACTGCAATGTTATACAAACACACAAAATATGCTTAATAATCTGTGGTTAGCACTGCCACAACCCTGATGCCTTAAAAGGGGTTTGGAGAGGATGAGCAACAAGCCAGTTGAAAACGTTACCAATTTGAAGAAAGTGGTATTTTCAGATAACGGGATCTATGTCCTTTCAGAATTCAGAGGCATTGTACCATGGTGAAGACCATCTTTGGAACCAGCTATCCGGAGCAAGTAAAGATAGAATTCAGTAATTACTCAGTGAATTTGATGGATGCAGCTGACCAGCCTATAGACTTAAAACTTTCTACTTCCTCAGTAGATAGGCAGAAGCTTAAATTACTAATGACCTCCTTGGCCTGACTGCTTTCATGGCTGAATCAATGAAGCAAAGATAAAATAAGGCTATGACTCAAGCTGTCACACAGCAAGTGCCAGAATGAGCAATGTCTTTGGAGTCACACAGCCATATCGACATCTTGGTCCTACCGTGAAACTAGCCGTGTGATCCTGGGCAATCAGTTAACATTTCTGAGACTGTGTTTCTTCACCTGTGAAATTATACCTACCTCATACACACATAATAGGAGGATTAAAAGATGATGAAAACATCCAGCACAGTTCTGCTTCCCATTTCCTTCTGCAGCAGAGATGTTATTTATTATATAACAAAGGGAAGAGGACTAGTCTCTGGCACTTTTGCTTAGAAGTACAAATGTGGGGTTGAGGCCAGTGCTGGAGATGATTACATTTCAAGAATATGGAACCGTCTAAGATATTTCTATGCTTTCAAGCAACAAAATAGGCAGCAGTTTCAGATCCCTAAAGTAGCACATTGTGTCTTTGAGGAAGTCTAGAGATGAAAGAAGTAGAGGGAGGCGAGGCCACAGAATGTTGTGAAGAGTCCTCTGGTCTATGTGGACATCACACGTCCTTCAGAGCATCAAGCTCTCCTCTAGCTTATAGTCTACGTTGTAGGCATTCTTGTAAGATACTTGCTTTCAAATACTGATTCTTTCCCTTCCTGTAGGTTCAGACGATTGAACTTGAAGGAGGCCTCTTGGAAGATCATTTTGAAACTACTGTAAAAATGAGTACCTACCTTGTAGCCTACATAGTTTGTGACTTTACTTCTGTGAGTGGTACAGCCTCATCAGGGGTCAAGGTGAGTTTGAGTTCTCATTTCATACGCAGTGCAGAATAGTGTCCTGAAGGCAATGAGCTGTTCTTTAAAATTTCCCCCCTTATTATCAAAGTATCATGTAAATATAGTATTTACAAAATAGAGAGAGATAAAAAGTGAAATAACCTGTGAGTGCTACAGGGGCATATCCTGGTATATTCCAAGTATTTTCTGTAAGTCTGTCAGTATACGACTGTATATAATAACAATATATACTGTATGAATCTATATATACTTTTTATAAATAATATGCAATTATTTTAGCTCACCATAATATGCTATACAAATTAAATGGCATTAAGTATTTTTCTATAATATTAATGATCGCTTAGTACTGTACTCTAATGCATAGAGGTACCATCAGTTCAGTTCAGTTCAGTTGCTCAGTCATGTCCGACTCTGCGACCCCATGAATTGCAGCACACCAGGCCTCCCTGTCCATCACCAACTCCCGGAGTTCACTCTGACTCACGTCCATTGAGTCAGTGATGCCATCCAGCCATCTCATCCTCTGTCGTCCCCTTTTCCTCCTGCCCCCAATCCCTCCCAGCATCCCATATGGACTTTTTAATCAGCATCTTATTCTAAGACATTTACACTGTTGCCAATTGTTTTCTATAATTTTATTTCCTTAATGAAAGGAGGTCTTCCTCATTTTTAGAGCATTCGTTGTTTACAAAAGATTACAATACCCAATAATTGGGACTTCCCAGGTGGTGCAGCAGTAAAGAATACACCTGCCAATGCAGGAGACACAAAAAACATGGGCTCAACTCCTGGGTTGGCAACAACCCCTGGAGGAGGAAATGGTAACCCACTCCAGTGTTCTTGCCTGGAGAATTTCATGGACAGACGAGTCCGGCAGGGATCGCAAAGAGCCAGACAGGACTGAGTGACTGAGCACAAACACACACAATAATTACCTGATAAAGTTTTGTGAATATCAATGAATACATGGAAAATAAAAAGAACTCCTTACCCTGAGGAATTGTTACAGACAGAAAAATATATTCAAAGAGCCATAAAATAGTGCTTATGAAAAATAGCAATAAAACATTGATTATAATTTCCATACACACTAACCATGGATACGCAGATATATTATCAGCAATGTGTCTGCATACATTGCTGCACACAGATATCTGTGTAGATAGATATAGGTGTGTGTGAGGTCAGATTGCACTTTACTGTAGGGGACAGAGTCCCGTCAGTTTCCTTGGATTCATACCCCAGCTCTACAATTTTCCATCTGCATGACTTAAAGCAAGTTATTCAATCTCCATGTGTTTTCACTGCTTCATTCCTAACATGAAGAAAATAGCTTCTATTTCAGGAGGTGGTTGAGAGAACTAAGTTAGAGTTTACATGTTTTACAAGTGTACATTTAGCGTACTGCCTGGTAAGGTACTGTGGCCATTAACTTATCTTGCTTATAAAGTTTCTGAGGGATTTCAGTTAATTCAGAGCATGAAAGCATATTATGAAACGAAAGCACTACTGTACTTGAAACCCAAGAAAACTGGAATCTAACTTTATTTTTTCCACTAGCTAGTAGTTACTGTGCAGGGAGAGAGTGAACCTATCTGGATGTTTTTGAGTTTAAAGAAAACACAGCAGAGGGTGGTTCCAACAAGTTCATGAAGGCTTTTCTGCCTAATACAATTGTGTTTTATTTGAAACTCTTTTGGTGGCCATCATTTTGGAAAGCTAATTCTAAATGCTAGAATACATGATCGCGATGAACTGAAGTGAGCTCTCATGATGTAAGGGGTTTATATAGCTTGAAATGTACAGATTAACACCTAGGGAATACACTGTAACAGAAAGTACAGGATTGTCTATAGTTTTCAAGAGGCACTTTTTCTTTATTACTTTACAGAACATCTTACGCCCTGTTGATGACATGTTTAATGGTATCTCAATATTTTCTTGAAAAATACAGTCTCCATTTTTGGGTGAAGGTTGTTAGGAATGGAGTCATGCCAAGGAGCTTGTCATTCAAAGATCATTCTTCTCACCGAATTTCCCAGGTGTCCATCTATGCATCCCCAGACAAATGGAGTCAAACACACTATGCTTTGGAAGCGTCACTGAAGCTGCTGGACTTTTACGAAAACTACTTTGATATCCACTATCCACTCCCCAAACTGGGTAGGTTCAAGTTGTGTCTTTATTTTTAGAACTTGCTTTGTTTTCATCCCTCATTATATGTGATTAAAATGAGCACTGAGGAACTTCAGTTAACCCAGAAAGCAGTAATTCATACCTGAGAGATGTCTTTGAGTATAGAAAATAAAGTATTTATGAGAAGCCCAAGTACTTGGGCTCACTTTTCTATTCTTTTATCAGGCTTAATATTAAAATATCTGCATTTTATATTAGATTTAAATGGATGAATTTCTGGAGCATATATTTCCTTCTATATCATATTCATATAAGACTAGCAATCTTTTATGAAAGTTGCCAAAGGTTTATGTAAATAGCTGAAAACTGTCCCTCCATCTGTTATCTACAGAGTGTTTGAGGCTGGAAGATAAGACTGTGGCACAGACATTTAAAAAAAGAGAGAGAGAGAGAGAGATTTGGAGGAAATAGATAATTTGAATGTGGTAGTAGTTGATCTTTATATGAGAGGATACAAATAGCCCATCTTTGTTAGTTTCCATTTTCTATCTTAAAAAATAAAAATTGTGATTTTTATGATGTTGCAGAATATATAAAAACACTGACAGATTTTATAAGTTATGTAGATTAATTTTTAGAGTTTCAAACAGTGACAAAACATTGTTTTCCTTTGGGACTTTACAACACACACCTTCACATGTCCTTCTTCCCCTTTCCTGACCAACTTCGTGCAGTTTTTCTTAGAGAATGAAAGGACTATCAGAAGACATCTCCAGGGGCTTATTCCTGTAGTTCTTGAGTCTCGCGGCATCATTACAGTGCAGGTGCTACACACCCTTTCGCACAGACATGCTAAATCAGGTTACCACAGTCCATTGCTGTCCTCTACGTCAAAAATCAAGGAAAGATCAAGTGACAGCCATCAAAAATCCTAGGTTGTTCTTGAAAAATTCAACCTCGAAGACCATATGAAATGAATGCATTTAAAATAAAGTTAACTGAAAGGAAGCATGCAGTTAAAAAAAAGTAGACCGGATATATTTAGCAAACAGAATTCAGCAACACATCAAAAAGCTCGTACACCATGATCAAGTTGGGTTGATTCCAGGGATGCAAGGATTCTTCAATATATACAAATCAATCAATGTGATACAGCATGTTAACACATTGGAAGATAAAAGCCATAGGATCATCTCAATAGATGCAGGAAAGGCCTTTGACAAAATTCAACATCTATTTATGATTAAAACTCTTCAAAAAATGGGCATAGAAAGAACCCGCCTCAACATAGTAAAAACCATATAGGATAAGCCTATAGCAAACATTCTCAATGGTGAGAAACTGAAAGCACNAAAGCCATAGGATCATCTCAATAGATGCAGGAAAGGCCTTTGACAAAATTCAACATCTATTTATGATTAAAACTCTTCAAAAAATGGGCATAGAAAGAACCCGCCTCAACATAGTAAAAACCATATAGGATAAGCCTATAGCAAACATTCTCAATGGTGAGAAACTGAAAGCACTCCCCCTAAGATCAGGAACAAGACAAGGGTGTCCACTTTCACCACTATTATTCAGCATAGTTCTGGAAGTCCTAGCTACAGCAATCAGAGAAGAAAAAGAAACAAAAGGAATCCAGATCAGAAAAGAAGAAGTAAAGCTCTCACTGTTTGCAGATGACATGATGCTGTACATGGAAAACCCTAAAGATAGTATCAGAAAACTACTAGAGCTAATCAGTGAATTTAGCAAAGTTTCAGGATACAAAATCAATACACAGAAATCACTTGCATTTCTATAGACTAACAATAAAAAATCAGAAAGAACAATTAAGGAATCAATCCCATTCACCGTTGCAACAAAAAGAATTAAATATCTAGGAATAAATTTACCTGAGGAGATGAAAGAACTGTACACAGAAAGTTAGACGACACTAATGAAAGAAATCAAAGATGACATAAACAGATGGAGAGGCATTCCATGTTCCTGGGTAGGAAGAATCAATATTGTGAAAATGACGATACTACCAAATTACAGATTCAATGCAATCCATATCAAATTACCAATGGCGTTTTTCATAGAACTAGAACAAAACATTTCACAATTCATGTGGAAACTCAAATGACCCCTAGTAGCCAAAGCAGTCTTAAGAAAGAAGAATGTTGCTGGGGGAATCAAGCTTCCTGATGTTAGGTTATACTACAAAGCTACAGTCATTGAGACAGTATGGTACTGGCACAAAGACAGAAATATAGACCAATGGAACAAGATAGGAAGCCCAGAAATAAACCCATGCACCTATGGGTACCCTATTTTTGACAAAGGAGGCAAGAATATACAATGGGGCAAAGACAGCCTCTTCAATAAATGGTGCTGGGAAACTGGACAGCTACATGTAACAGAATGAAATTAGAACACTTCCTAACACCATAAACAAAGATAAACTCAAAATGCATTAAAGACCTAAGTGTAAGACCAGAAACTATAAAACTCTCAGAGGAAAACATAGGCAGAACACTCGATGACATAAATCAAAGCAAGATCCTCTGTGACCCACCTCCTAGAGTAATGGAAATAAAAACAAAAGTAAGCAAGAGAGACCTGATTAAACTTAAAAGCTTTTGCACAGCAAAGGAAACTGTAAGCAAGGTGAAAAGACAACCCTCAGAGTGGGAGGAAATAGTAGCAAATGAAACAACTGACAAAGGATTAATTTCCAAAACATACAAGCAGCTCATACAACTCAAAACCAGAAAAAGAAACAACCCAATCAAAAAGTGGGGAAAAGACCTAAACAGACATTTCTCCAAAGAAGTTATACAGATGGCTAACAAGCACATGGAACGATGCTCAACATCGCTCATTATTAGAGAAATGCAAATCATAAACCACAGTGAAATATCACCTTATTAGAGAAATGCAAATCAAAACCACAGTGAAATATCACCTCAAACTAGTCAGAATGGCCCTCATCAAAAAATCCTCAAACAATTAATGCTGGAAAGGGTATAAAGAAAAGGGAACACTCTCTCACTGTTGGTGGGAATGTAAATTGATACAACCACTGTGGAAGACGGCATGGAGATTCCTTAAAAAATTAGAAATAAAACCACCGTATGACCCAGCAATTCCACTCCCAGGCATATACGCTGAGGAAACCAAAATTGAAAGAGACACATGTATCTCAATGTTCACTGCAGCACTATTTACAATAGTTAGAACATGGAAGCAACCTGGATGTCCATCGACAGATGAATGGTAAAGAAGTTGTGGTACATATACACAATGGAATATTACTTAGCCATAAAACGGAACACATTTGAGTCAGTTCTAATGAGGTGGATGAACCTGGGACCTATTATACAGAGTGAAGTCAGTCAGAAAGAGAAAGAGAAATACCATATTCTAACAGATTTATATGGAATCTAGAAAAATGGTACTGAAGAACTTATTTGCAGGGCAACAGTGGAGAAACAGAGAATACACTTATGGACATGGGGAGAGAGGAGGAGAGGGGGAGATGTGTGCAGAGAGTAACATGGAAACTTATATTACCACATGTAAAATAGATCGCCAACACGAATTGCCATACGTCTCAGGAAACTTAAACAGGGGCTCTGCATCAACCTAGTGGGTTGGGATGGGGAGGGAGATGAGGGCAGGTTCAAAAGGAGGGGGATACATGCATACCTATGGCTGACTCCNTGAAAGCACTCCCCCTAAGATCAGGAACAAGACAAGGGTGTCCACTTTCACCACTATTATTCAGCATAGTTCTGGAAGTCCTAGCTACAGCAATCAGAGAAGAAAAAGAAACAAAAGGAATCCAGATCAGAAAAGAAGAAGTAAAGCTCTCACTGTTTGCAGATGACATGATGCTGTACATGGAAAACCCTAAAGATAGTATCAGAAAACTACTAGAGCTAATCAGTGAATTTAGCAAAGTTTCAGGATACAAAATCAATACACAGAAATCACTTGCATTTCTATAGACTAACAATAAAAAATCAGAAAGAACAATTAAGGAATCAATCCCATTCACCGTTGCAACAAAAAGAATTAAATATCTAGGAATAAATTTACCTGAGGAGATGAAAGAACTGTACACAGAAAGTTAGACGACACTAATGAAAGAAATCAAAGATGACATAAACAGATGGAGAGGCATTCCATGTTCCTGGGTAGGAAGAATCAATATTGTGAAAATGACGATACTACCAAATTACAGATTCAATGCAATCCATATCAAATTACCAATGGCGTTTTTCATAGAACTAGAACAAAACATTTCACAATTCATGTGGAAACTCAAATGACCCCTAGTAGCCAAAGCAGTCTTAAGAAAGAAGAATGTTGCTGGGGGAATCAAGCTTCCTGATGTTAGGTTATACTACAAAGCTACAGTCATTGAGACAGTATGGTACTGGCACAAAGACAGAAATATAGACCAATGGAACAAGATAGGAAGCCCAGAAATAAACCCATGCACCTATGGGTACCCTATTTTTGACAAAGGAGGCAAGAATATACAATGGGGCAAAGACAGCCTCTTCAATAAATGGTGCTGGGAAACTGGACAGCTACATGTAACAGAATGAAATTAGAACACTTCCTAACACCATAAACAAAGATAAACTCAAAATGCATTAAAGACCTAAGTGTAAGACCAGAAACTATAAAACTCTCAGAGGAAAACATAGGCAGAACACTCGATGACATAAATCAAAGCAAGATCCTCTGTGACCCACCTCCTAGAGTAATGGAAATAAAAACAAAAGTAAGCAAGAGAGACCTGATTAAACTTAAAAGCTTTTGCACAGCAAAGGAAACTGTAAGCAAGGTGAAAAGACAACCCTCAGAGTGGGAGGAAATAGTAGCAAATGAAACAACTGACAAAGGATTAATTTCCAAAACATACAAGCAGCTCATACAACTCAAAACCAGAAAAAGAAACAACCCAATCAAAAAGTGGGGAAAAGACCTAAACAGACATTTCTCCAAAGAAGTTATACAGATGGCTAACAAGCACATGGAACGATGCTCAACATCGCTCATTATTAGAGAAATGCAAATCATAAACCACAGTGAAATATCACCTTATTAGAGAAATGCAAATCAAAACCACAGTGAAATATCACCTCAAACTAGTCAGAATGGCCCTCATCAAAAAATCCTCAAACAATTAATGCTGGAAAGGGTATAAAGAAAAGGGAACACTCTCTCACTGTTGGTGGGAATGTAAATTGATACAACCACTGTGGAAGACGGCATGGAGATTCCTTAAAAAATTAGAAATAAAACCACCGTATGACCCAGCAATTCCACTCCCAGGCATATACGCTGAGGAAACCAAAATTGAAAGAGACACATGTATCTCAATGTTCACTGCAGCACTATTTACAATAGTTAGAACATGGAAGCAACCTGGATGTCCATCGACAGATGAATGGTAAAGAAGTTGTGGTACATATACACAATGGAATATTACTTAGCCATAAAACGGAACACATTTGAGTCAGTTCTAATGAGGTGGATGAACCTGGGACCTATTATACAGAGTGAAGTCAGTCAGAAAGAGAAAGAGAAATACCATATTCTAACAGATTTATATGGAATCTAGAAAAATGGTACTGAAGAACTTATTTGCAGGGCAACAGTGGAGAAACAGAGAATACACTTATGGACATGGGGAGAGAGGAGGAGAGGGGGAGATGTGTGCAGAGAGTAACATGGAAACTTATATTACCACATGTAAAATAGATCGCCAACACGAATTGCCATACGTCTCAGGAAACTTAAACAGGGGCTCTGCATCAACCTAGTGGGTTGGGATGGGGAGGGAGATGAGGGCAGGTTCAAAAGGAGGGGGATACATGCATACCTATGGCTGACTCCTGTTGAGGTTTGACAGAAAACAGCAAAATTCTGTAAAGCAATTATCCTTCAATAAAAAATAAATAAAAAAAAGAAAAGTAGAGCAGATATAAGCATTTCTAATGGCTTTGGGAAATAATATAACTAATATAAAATCACTAATGAAATTTAGAAAAGGAATCATTCCCATATTTGGAGTGCTAATGAATACTAATCTTGATTAGTGCTAGTTTACTTTTTGATTGCCTTATACACATTTGCTTTTATCCACTAGAATTAAGCAATACTAATTCCAGACAATGAAATGTCAAGCCAAGTGACTTGATTTATTTCAAATTATTATTATTTTTTTAATTACCTGGCTTTTCAGCCAAAGAACAATATTTTTTCCAATATGACCTAGCAGAATAAAAAGAAGTCTAAGATTAAACATTAGCCACAAGTTTTCTAATCAACATGAATTCATTGGTAAAGGGTATATATATATATATGTATGTATGTATATATTCTCACACAGACATGATATAAATGATTATATATTAATTAAGTTCCGGGAGTCAGTGATGGACATGGAAACGTGGTGTGCTGCAGTCCATGTGGTCGCAAACAATTGGACATGATTGAGCAACTGAACTGAACTGAACTGAATATACATTATACCTAAGGTGCTAAAAGATGATTAAATTTTACATTTTTTCTCTAAAATTTTGTCAAGAAGTAGAGGAAATATTAAAATTAAAGGAAAAGGAAAAGGAAATTAAAGTCAGAAACAATTGATGCCTACAGTTTTTTCCCTTTACTGACTTAGAAGGACACTTAGAGGCTGTATGTGCTTGAAATATTGACTATAGAGATGCTTCTAAATGGTGTTCTCCTGGAATTAAAAATCCCTTATTTTCTCTTTTTTATTGAAATGAGTTCATTATATGTTTTGCTGAATCCAAATATTTTAGAGATCACTTGATACCTTATAATTTCAAAGTCTTTCTGTAATACTGATATAAAATACAATATGAATGTTTTTAAATGAATGGTTTTCTCAGCAGTAATGTACCTAAGGCAATTTCACAGTTTCTTATTAGGAAACAATGGTTATGTCACTAGGCTACTTCACTTAGAAATGAAACTTTACCAATAAACTTTATTCTGCTTGATGGTGGATACTGATTATTTTCCACAACCACAAGACACCATATCAATGTTAAGAAAAAAAGATACTCAGTGTCTTCAGAATGTCTGCTCATATACACTGAAAGGGTCATAGCACAGTTAAGAAGGAAGCAAATCCCACTTCTGGTGTAGGAGCCAGAATGATTAAGTATCACTTCAGTTCAGTCACTCAGTCGTGTCCAACTCTTTGCGACCCCATGAATCACAGCACGCCAAGCCTCCCTGTCCATCACCAACTCCGAGTTCACTCAGATTCACGTCCATCGAGTCAGTGATGCCATCCAGCCATCTCATCCTCAGTCGTCCCTTTCTCCTCTTGCCCCCAATCCCTCCCAGCATCAGAATCTGTTCCAATGAGTCAACTCTTCACATGAGGTGGCCAAAGTACTGGAGTTTCAGCTTTAGCATCATTCCTTCCAAAGAAATCCCAGGGCCGATCTCATTCAGAATGGACTGGTTGGATCTCCTTGCAGTCCAAGGGACTNGTCGTCCCCTTCTCCTCCTGCCCCCAATCCCTCCCAGCATCAGAGTCTTTTCCAATGAGTCAACTCTTCACATGAGGTGGCCAAAGTACTGGAGTTTCAGCTTTAGCATCATTCCTTCCAAAGAAATCCCAGGGCCGATCTCATTCAGAATGGACTGGTTGGATCTCCTTGCAGTCCAAGGGACTCTCAAGATTCTTCTCCAACACCACAGTTCAAAAGCATCAATTCTTTGGTGCTCAGCCTTCTTCACAGTCCAACTCTCACATCCATACATGACTACTGGGAAAACCATAGCCTTGACTAGATGGACCTTAGCCAGCAAAGTAATGTCTCTGCTTTTGAATATGCTATCTAGGTTGGTCAGAACTTTTCTTCCAAGGAGTAAGCATCTTTTAATTTCAAGTATGGTTGTTCTTATTTCTTAGATCTCGTTGCCATTCCTGACTTTGCAAGTGGAGCCATGGAAAACTGGGGCCTCATCACGTACAGAGAGACGTCGCTGCTCTTTGACCCCAAGAGCTCTTCTACTTCTGATAAACTCTGGGTCACCAAGGTCATAGCCCATGAGCTAGCGCACCAGGTACCTGGCTCTCACGGCATCTCTTATTAGTGACAGTTCCAAAGAGCATCATGCAGAACATCCCCAGTATCCCCAAACAATGTAAAATCATGTCATTTTATTTCCAGGGGGGAACCTTAGGGATCATCAAACCAAATACTATACGTCAAATAGCAGAGTGTTCAATCTCTAGACTATGGGTCTCATACAAGAATTTCATCACAGAACTGGCCACTATGTCCTCTAAAACCTTTCAAGGCACAAAGACTCCAAATGTCTTTTAGTAAAGAAGGGTAGAGATCATACAGGTACATGGAGCACAGTACTGGAAACCCCTACAAATAGAGATTTTTATTATTTCCCCATACACCCTCTAGTACAGTGGCATTCCAGTCTAGGACAAAATCAAGCTCCCTTCGATTGGAGTTTGTGATTATTTGGCCATAATGAAGTACTTCAAGTCCATGTACTCCCAGGCTACTGACCCTGAAAGCACTGCCTACCTCTCTAAACTTCAGTGTCCTCATCTATAAAATTAAGTTCATAATAGCTCCTGCTTCTTGAATCTGTTGTGAGGATTACAAATAAGTGTGTCTGTCCCACACTAAGTACCCAGTAAGTGTTAGCTAGTCACAGTAGTGACGGTGACCGCCACTGCTACCATTTCTTACAGAATAAGATTTCCAAGGCGTGTCTATCAACCCGGTATTACATACAATTACGAAACAGTAAAATCAGCTCTTCAGATACCAGAGACTCTTTTCATTCTGTTTTATTTCTTCAAGTTCCCAGTTATGCAGTGAATTACTAAAGACACTGGAAATTTTCTTTCACCATATAGGCACATATCATTCAATTGTAGAAACTGGTAAAATCTCTTATTTTTTAATTTTTAACTTTACTCTTTATCATGACCATAGTAATAAGAGGGGTTGTTTGTTTGTTTTAAGCAGCAGACGAAGAGCCCGGAGCCATGCTCAGCGCTGTACTTTGAGAGCATATGGACAGCTTCCTCTGGTTTAGCATCTCCCCGCTGGCTCATCTTAGGGGTTTGGATTATTAGTCACTGGAAGCTCTAAAGCACTTGACTGAGTCTGGGGATTCCTAATTTTCTACCCAGTGTTCATAGGGAAATAAGCAGAGAGCTCTCCTTTTGAGGCTCCATGCTGCCTTAAGGCCTTCCTTTGAAAGCTTCTCTTCCATTAAAACGCAGAGTCCAGGGCTGAAACAGCAGGCCCCACTGGAGTTTCTGCCTTGACTGTTTTGTCTTCCCGTTAATCTCCATCTGGCCGTGTCAGTCCTCCGCATAAAGCCCTGGCAAAGACTCTCATTGCTCGGTTAATCAAGGATCCACAGTGTGTCATATAAGGCCCAGATAACCCAGCTCCCCGCCACCTCTCCGGCCTCTTCTCTGAATGACATCTTCAGCGTTAGCCGTCCCAGACAACCTGCCTTTATCTCGACAGGCCCAGGTCATATCCCTTCTCTGTGCCTTTGTTCCTGCTCCCTGATCTGCTTAGAGCACACCCCACTTTCAACATTCCTGGGGACCACTTGTAAGACTCAGGAAGTGAATCCATTTCCCAGTTATCATACACACTCTCTCAGCGAAACTTTTTTTTCCTTCTGGAATCCCCTCTGCCTCTTGTACAGATATAAATCATAGGGCCAATAACATTTTATTGCATGTATGTGTCTGCTGGTTGACCTCCACCATCTGTATTAAGGTAGTGGCTCTCTTACATACATCTTTGTATTTCTCCTATGTAACAATGTCTTTTGTTTGCTGCTTTAAAAAAAAATAACCTTCTTATTATTATGGTCATGATAAAGGGTAAAGTTAAAAATTAAAAAATAAGAGATTTTGCCATGGCATAGTGCAGGAACATAGTAGATTCTCAATAGATATTCACTGACTGAATGAATGAATAAAATACTCTTCCTGACTGGTGAAATGACCATAACCAGCTTGACCTTCTTGCGTTCATCACTTCTCAAACTGAGGAAACGCCCACCATTCCTTCTCACAGATGTCCTTCGGAAGATTGGCACACATTTGCAATCTGATCTGAAAGCTGTAAGAAAAGGTATAGAGCTTGAGCAGTTTCTAGAAGCTATGGATCTAGTGATTTCTGTTCTATAACTATAACAAGGCTCTTCTGAATCTTAAAATTTTGTTATTTAAGCTTCCAATCCATCTGAAGACTGCACTCTTAAAATAGACAAACTAGAGGCACATTAAAACAACAAAGGCCAAATAGGTAAAATATAATAATACATAAAAAATAATAATATTTAAAATGTGTTACAGATCAAATATAGGATACATTTATATTTAGCTTATCTTTTCACATTCTTTATTTATGTATATTTAAAATCTCAGACTTTTATTCTCAGTGGCCAAATTGATCCCTAGAAGTAAACTGGGACAGAGGTCAACAACTACATTTGCTCATTAGTAATATTATGTAACAATCTGAAAGTCCTAAATGAATTCTTATCCTTTTAAGTACCTGCTACTTAATACAAAAAGATGACTTCATCAAGAATACTCTGGCTTATATTTCTCCTTAGACCCGCACCATGAGTCAGTGACAAGGTGAGATTATACTTATTGTGCAAAATGTCTGAAATAAAACGTCTCATTCTCTTCCTTAATATTAAGTCTAATCTCTAGGAAATATAGGGAGGATATAATGGAAGGTAGGGCATTGGAGGCGATGTGGACACAGAAGAAATAAGTGAAACAAGCAAAAATGGGGTGGTGAGGGGAGACGGCAGGGAAACCAGTAGAAAGATGCTGTGCAGAGAGAAAAGGGTAGCAAAGACAGAGAAGAGGCCTCAACTTCTAAAAAAAGAAGTTACCACCCATCGTATTTTTTTTGCTACAGTTAATAATTGTTTATATTTGTTTAACATTGAGTTTTTACCTCCCAGTGGTTTGGTAACCTGGTTACAATGGAATGGTGGAATGATNTGGTAAAATCTCTTATTTTTTAATTTTTAACTTTACTCTTTATCATGACCATAGTAATAAGAGGGGTTGTTTGTTTGTTTTAAGCAGCAGACGAAGAGCCCGGAGCCATGCTCAGCGCTGTACTTTGAGAGCATATGGACAGCTTCCTCTGGTTTAGCATCTCCCCGCTGGCTCATCTTAGGGGTTTGGATTATTAGTCACTGGAAGCTCTAAAGCACTTGACTGAGTCTGGGGATTCCTAATTTTCTACCCAGTGTTCATAGGGAAATAAGCAGAGAGCTCTCCTTTTGAGGCTCCATGCTGCCTTAAGGCCTTCCTTTGAAAGCTTCTCTTCCATTAAAACGCAGAGTCCAGGGCTGAAACAGCAGGCCCCACTGGAGTTTCTGCCTTGACTGTTTTGTCTTCCCGTTAATCTCCATCTGGCCGTGTCAGTCCTCCGCATAAAGCCCTGGCAAAGACTCTCATTGCTCGGTTAATCAAGGATCCACAGTGTGTCATATAAGGCCCAGATAACCCAGCTCCCCGCCACCTCTCCGGCCTCTTCTCTGAATGACATCTTCAGCGTTAGCCGTCCCAGACAACCTGCCTTTATCTCGACAGGCCCAGGTCATATCCCTTCTCTGTGCCTTTGTTCCTGCTCCCTGATCTGCTTAGAGCACACCCCACTTTCAACATTCCTGGGGACCACTTGTAAGACTCAGGAAGTGAATCCATTTCCCAGTTATCATACACACTCTCTCAGCGAAACTTTTTTTTCCTTCTGGAATCCCCTCTGCCTCTTGTACAGATATAAATCATAGGGCCAATAACATTTTATTGCATGTATGTGTCTGCTGGTTGACCTCCACCATCTGTATTAAGGTAGTGGCTCTCTTACATACATCTTTGTATTTCTCCTATGTAACAATGTCTTTTGTTTGCTGCTTTAAAAAAAAATAACCTTCTTATTATTATGGTCATGATAAAGGGTAAAGTTAAAAATTAAAAAATAAGAGATTTTGCCATGGCATAGTGCAGGAACATAGTAGATTCTCAATAGATATTCACTGACTGAATGAATGAATAAAATACTCTTCCTGACTGGTGAAATGACCATAACCAGCTTGACCTTCTTGCGTTCATCACTTCTCAAACTGAGGAAACGCCCACCATTCCTTCTCACAGATGTCCTTCGGAAGATTGGCACACATTTGCAATCTGATCTGAAAGCTGTAAGAAAAGGTATAGAGCTTGAGCAGTTTCTAGAAGCTATGGATCTAGTGATTTCTGTTCTATAACTATAACAAGGCTCTTCTGAATCTTAAAATTTTGTTATTTAAGCTTCCAATCCATCTGAAGACTGCACTCTTAAAATAGACAAACTAGAGGCACATTAAAACAACAAAGGCCAAATAGGTAAAATATAATAATACATAAAAAATAATAATATTTAAAATGTGTTACAGATCAAATATAGGATACATTTATATTTAGCTTATCTTTTCACATTCTTTATTTATGTATATTTAAAATCTCAGACTTTTATTCTCAGTGGCCAAATTGATCCCTAGAAGTAAACTGGGACAGAGGTCAACAACTACATTTGCTCATTAGTAATATTATGTAACAATCTGAAAGTCCTAAATGAATTCTTATCCTTTTAAGTACCTGCTACTTAATACAAAAAGATGACTTCATCAAGAATACTCTGGCTTATATTTCTCCTTAGACCCGCACCATGAGTCAGTGACAAGGTGAGATTATACTTATTGTGCAAAATGTCTGAAATAAAACGTCTCATTCTCTTCCTTAATATTAAGTCTAATCTCTAGGAAATATAGGGAGGATATAATGGAAGGTAGGGCATTGGAGGCGATGTGGACACAGAAGAAATAAGTGAAACAAGCAAAAATGGGGTGGTGAGGGGAGACGGCAGGGAAACCAGTAGAAAGATGCTGTGCAGAGAGAAAAGGGTAGCAAAGACAGAGAAGAGGCCTCAACTTCTAAAAAAAGAAGTTACCACCCATCGTATTTTTTTTGCTACAGTTAATAATTGTTTATATTTGTTTAACATTGAGTTTTTACCTCCCAGTGGTTTGGTAACCTGGTTACAATGGAATGGTGGAATGATATTTGGCTCAATGAAGGTTTTGCAACGTACATGGAACTTATCTCTCTCAACATCACATATCCAGAGCTACAGTTTGTAAGTTACAACTTTGTATCTCATACTATATGTCCTAAGAAATCATTAACTTACTATTATAATTTTTAGAAAATGCCAAAGAGAACACGGCATTGCGTTTTTGAATCTGTGGTATTTTCTTTTGTATAAACAGATTGTATTGGTTTGCTAGGGCTGCCATGACAAAATTCCACAGACTGGGTGGCTTAAGCCAGTTTATTTTCTCACTGATCTGGAGGCTGTTTGGCTTCAAAATACTCCAAATTGCCAAAAAGAAAATGAAAATTTCAGGCATTATTCTATATTTATCCAAGAGTCTATAAGCAATATGTCTGTTAACCTAATGAATTCTAAGATGGTGCTTCCCTGATGGCTCAAATGGTAAAGAATCTGCCTGCAATGCAGGAGACCAGGGTTGGATCCCTGGGTTGCGAAGATCCCCCGGAGAAGGGAATGACAACACACTGCAGTATTCTTGCCTGGAGAATCCCATGGACAGGGGAGCCTGGTGGGCTACGGTTCATAGGGTCGAAAAGCGTCCGATATGACCGAAGCCACATAGCAAGCATGAAGAGGGTCTGAACAGCACATAACAAAGTAGTGCTAACTAGTAATGGATAATGTGCTCTTTGGGGTAAATATTTGGTCCAGTGTAGTTGCAGACAGACATGGATTCAAAGTCAGTGTCTTTTTTTTTTTTTTTTGCTATGTGCTGAGTCTGTGGTTTAATCCAAAAGATTCATGCATTCTCACTTGTAAAACGTGTACAATGCCTCTTCCTTGCAGAGTCTTGAAAGGACTGCAGCTGAGGAATATAAGGGCCTGACACATAGCACATGCTCACTGAATGGGAACTTTTGTCTTATTTCTGTATCCAAGAGCCTTGCTCGTGGTAAACATTCAGGCAGTGTCTGAGGAAATATCACATTCATGCCTTTAACAAAATAGAGAATTGGTGAAAGGGGGCTATATACGGGGAAAGAAACATTTTGTAAGAAATATTCTTTGAATACTTACTTCTGAGAATATCTTACTAAACCTAGCATCTTTGCTATTGCTTTGAGTGTCAAATGGCAATTGAAAAAACAAATGTTCTCTCCTGTTTAGGATGACAACTTTTCGAACACATGTTTTGAAGTAATTAAAAGAGATTCATTAAATTCATCCCATCCTATCTCCAATCAAGCAAAAACTGCTATTCAAATAAAGGAAATGTTTGACGCCGTTTCCTACAACAAGGTAGGAAATGCTGTGGAGCAGAAGGTAACTGCTCTGCCCTGGGAGAAATATAATGAGGCCAGGACATCAACAGTTGAAGTTGTTGGTGCCAGGTTACTTCTGCCTCTTTTTGCGGTTCATTTATCAGACATTACATACGTTCCACAGCATGTAAGCTTCCTTTAAAGACATATGCTACCCTTTACCTTCTTTTTCTTTGTGTTTTTATTTAGGGAGCTTGTATTTTGAATATGCTCAAGGATTTTCTGAGTGAGGAGACATTCAGGAAAGGAATTATTCACTACTTAAAGAAGTTCAGCTATAGAAATGCGAAGAATGATGACTTGTGGCACAGCCTGTCAAATGTAAGTCATCAGTTGAGTTACAGGAGACTGCTGGTAAGCCTAAACGGTGACAAGCTAATTATGAAGGCTTATAAATAGTTGTAGTGTCAGGCAACAGAAGTTTGTTGCACTTGCCACACTGCCAGGGTTTAGCAGGTAGCACCTGTCTGTTTCCTCTGGCACCTTGCTAAACCAAGATGCTGCACTAGCTTAGCCCCGGGGGTTCAGTATTGGACATGCTTCTCTTTGATTTCCCTCCTCTGGTTCACCCTACACTTTGTCTTCTTTTTCCAAACCTTTCATGACTTCGTAATTCCTTCATGTGACTCCTAATTTTCTCTTCCCAAATTTGTTTAAACTCTACTTGTTCAGCTTTACGTCCCAACCCGTATTCGGTTGAGTGAGACCCTTCTCCCTCACGCAAGAAATCCTGCTCATCCCTGTCATCGCGCCTTTGTTTCTGGTGCACTTGCTGCCCGAAGTGTTCTTCCTTGTTTTCAAAAACTCAAGTGCTGTCCATCCTTTGAGATCCAGCTCAGGGGTCACCTCCTCGTCATAGCCAGCTCCAGCACTCATTGCCTTTCTGCTGAGTACCTAGAAGGGCACTCATGAGTCTGCTTCAGCAAGTGCAATTCTCTTTTATTGGTTTCCATTGATTTAATGATAACAGTGATGATAATGAACAAAATTTGCTTAAGAGAAGGACTCATATCAGGCCCCTAGGATTCTATTGACCCTCTAATCACGGTTCGGTTCAGTTCAGTTCAGTTCAGTCATTCAGTCATGTCTGACTCTTTGCGACCCGATGGATTATACAGTCGATGAAATTCTCCAGGCCAGGAGTGGGTAGCCTTTCCCTTCTCCGGGGGATCTTCACAACCCAGGGATCGAACCCAGGTCTCCCGCACTGCAGCTGGATTCTTTACCAGCTGAGCCACAAGGGAAGCCCTTTGTACACAAAAGTGAAGTGAAATTGCTCAGTCCTGTCCAGCTCTTTGGGATCCCATGGACTGTAGTCTACCAGGCTTCTCTGTCCCTGGGATTTTCCAGGCAAGAATACTGAAGTGGGTTGCCATTTCCTTCTCCAGGGGATCTTCCTGACCCAGGGATCGAACCAGGTTTCCTGCATTGCAGGCAAATGCTTTGACCTCTGAGCCACCAGGGAAGCCCCTCCTGTACACAAAAGAGGTCCTCTATTCTTTGTATGCACTTTTGTCCCAGGGGTAATGATAATATTATTCAATATTTGTACAGCACATCATAGTTTTACAAAATCATACACATTATCTGATTTGATTTTTCTGTGCCCTCATTAAGTCTGGATCCTTAAGGTTTAGCTTGTGTGTGATGTTGTTGTCAAAGAAGCAAGTGCAAGTAATTAAAATTTCACGGTAGCTCAAAACTTTTACTGACATTTCTCGAAAACCCTAAAAGGGATCAAATATAGCATCCTTCGTAATACTTATAAAGAAGGTTCTTTCTTGGGGCTTCCCTGGTGCTCAATGGTAAAGAAGACACCTGCCAACGCAGGAGACACAGCGTTGATCCCTGATCCGGGAAGATCCCATAAGCTGCGGAGCAACTAAGCCCACACGCCACAACTACTGAGTGTGTGCTCTCGAGCCAGAGAGCTGCAGCTACTGAAGCCCAAGCCCCTAGAGTCTGTGTCCTGAAGCAAGAGAAGCCACCGGGGCGAGAAGCCCGCCCACTGCAACTCCAGAGTCGCCCCTGCTCACTGCAGCCAGGGAAAAGCCCGCACAGCAGTGCAGGCCCAGGGCAGCCAAGGAACAAAATTAAATTTTCAAAAACGTCTCAAGACAATGCTCTTTCTCCATCACCTCCTGCAGGTGATCCAGGTGATCTCGTCCCCGTTCCCTCCCAGGTTCTCAGCAAGCCTTACACTGCTCTTCTCTCCCAACCCTTTTCCTTCCTCCTCCTTTAAGGATGTGTGTGTGTGTGTGTGTGTGTGTGTGTGTGTGTGTGTGTGTGTGTGTGTGTCTGTGTAGACCTTGCCTGAGCCTTTTTTTTTCAAAGAGGAAGGATCCATCTTTTGTGTGGGTAGTGAGTGGAAAGAGGATTAGAGGAGAGATTTGGCCAAGAATTACAGGACTGTGAACAATCCTAGATTAATTTTTGTCACTTTGTGCTTATTAGCATCTCAAGAAGGTAAGGTAGGCAATCTTAACCCATTTTTTCAGTGGATTTTCCCATTTTTTAAATGGGAAAACTAATGCTAATGGAGAGATTCATTCAAGATCTTATACAAGTGAGTGATGGAGTCATTACTTAAAATCTGTCTTCTGACTCAGTGTAGTATTCGTTCTCTCCATGACATCACAACTTCCTCCCAGTTGCTGTAGGAGTCTCCCATCTCACCTTCCCCTAAAGGTCCTAAATTCTTAGTTGACCCCCTTCTGATGTCAAACGAAATGGTGGCACAAAAATGATAAATTTCCCCAACAACCTAACTCAGCACAGTGTCACAGAATATGAGTTAAGTATTTAAGAGTAACTTTTATGCATTTTTAGTGAATTGCTATGCTCATTACCGTGTCTAGATGAATTACATTTTCATACATTTATGTCAATAAATGTTTGCACTCATGCCAAATGTTCATTTTAAGCCAACTCTCAGAGGCCAAATGGCAGCGCTCTTTTATTTTTGTTTTCTAGAATTGTTTAGAAAGCGATGCCACATCGGGTGGATTTTGTTATTCTGATTCCAAGAAGACAAGCAACACAGTAAGTAGAAAGAGACTTGGAGGGTGAAAGAGATTTGGCTCATCTCCAGACCTGGAGTGAGTCTGTAAAGTTGTCCAGCTGTCCCTTTAAATAACTGGAGAGAAGAAAAAAACTCCACAATTTTCCCTGAAACAAAGTTGACTGAAGAAGGAATGCTCAGGCCATTAAGGGGCGGGTGCTGCTCTCACTACTCCATTTTTGTTGTTATAATTCAGCTTTCCCACAATCCCACCAATGGCTAAAAATGTCTCAGCTCAAAATTCCTCTGAGTGGTTATTGCTGCACTGGTATCCTCAGGGCTCTGCAAAATGCCAGACCAAATATGTTAGGTTAGGAAATAGTATGAATGGCTTTCTTGAGGCCTCGTCTTTTTGTTTACTTCTGGGAAGTTATTGGAACATTTTAGGAGAGAGAGAGAAAAAAAATCATCATAAAAAAAAAAGAAAGAAAAGGCAAACTTTTTAAAAGTGTCATGGTAATCCCGTCAAGTATGGTTTTAAAGGAAGATTCGGCATCATGCAGTGATCAGAAACCCGTACTAGACGCTGTTAATAAAAAGCTAGAGGTTTTGTGCTCCACTCCATATACCTCTGATATAATACTGTTCTATTGGAATTTTCAAAAGAGACATTTCTTCCTAAACCTCTGGATTCCATCGTTAATGAAATGGAGGGGAGTTTTTGTTTTGTTTTGGTGGGTCCTTTTTTCTTCTGTTTTGAAGGGGAGCAGAGAGGAGCCCCAGTCTCAAGCCTTTCCTCTTGGCCTTTCTTGCCCTGTATTAACCCTCAAGCTCCCAGACATGTCCCTCCTTCAGGCAACTTTCCAGAAACCCGTGGATGGGGATGGAAGGGGCAGGTCCAGCCCAGGTCCTACATGGCCCCGCTGGGAGACTGCAGTGAGAATCCGCTCTTCCTGCCCAAGCCATGTCCCTAGCATCCGAGGAGGTCTAAGTATCTGATCTCTCTCTCTGGTTTCTCTCCTGTGTCTCCGGTTACCAAAGTCACTTGTTGTTTCAGCTCGCGATTCTGCGGAAAAATGTAGAGCTCAAGGAAATGATGGCTACATGGACTCTGCAGAAAGGCATCCCCCTCGTGGTGGTTAAACGAGAAGGGCGTTCCCTCAGACTGCAGCAAGAGCGCTTCTTGTCTGGGGTTTCCAAAGAGGACGCCGAATGGGGGACTCTGCAGGAAAGGTGGTTGCTTTTTTTCCTGTCGGTCTAGTTTACTTCACCTCAGTTTACTGACAATTGCATTAGCTTTCTTTCAGCTTCTCTGGCAATTTTATGGGATGCTATTTCTGCTGCTGCTGCTGCTGCTAAGTCGCTTCAGTCGTGTCTGACTCTGTGTGACCTCATAGACGGCAGCCCACCAGGCTCCCCTATCCCTGGGATTCTCCAGGCAAGAACACTAGAGTGGGCTGCCATTTCCTTCTCCGATGCTATTTCTACATAGGGCTTAATAGGCTAAACTAGCCTCAATAGCAGCCTTAAAGAGCTTCAGGTGACCCAGACTGCGTTGGTGAGCAGCCTATTCTTGGTAATCCTGTGGCCACCCTTAGGATCTCAGTTCTGATGCAGAAGGCTCTTAGTTATATTTCTAATATAATATTTCCTGACTGTATACTAGCCTTCTTTACGCTCTGTGTGCTCAACACACAGAATTTTCCAGGCAAGAGTACTGGGCACTAATAAGTTATGAGATAGTAGACTAGACTTTCTTGCCACCTCAGATGGTAAAGTGTCTGACTACAATGCAGGAGATCCAGGTTCAATCCCTGGGTTTGTGAAGGTCTCCTGGAGAAGGAAATGGCACCCCACTCCAGTATGCTTGCCTGGAAAATCCCATGGACGGAGGAGCCTGAAGGTGACAATCCATGGGGTCGCAAAGAGTTGGACATGACTGAGCAACTTCACTTCAAGTTATGAGACTGACCCATACCTAGGAAGATAAGATGTATGACAGCTATACATCCTATCAGAAAAGGCATTCTCTACGTGTTAAGTCATGGGCTTCCCAGGTGGTACAGTGGTAAAGAATCTGCCTGCCAGTGCAAGAGATGCAGGTTCGATCCCTGGATTGGGAAGATCCCCTGGAGTAGGAAATGGCAACTCACTCTGGTATTCTTAGCTGGAAAATTTCATGGACAGAAGAGCCTGCTAAGTTACAGTCTGTGGGATCACACAGAAGAGCCTGGCAAGCCATAGTCCATGGGGTCGCAAAAAGTCAGACATGGCTGAGCACACACACACATACACACGCATGCACATGACACACATGCATGCACACACATGCATGGGCGCACACACGTGTTAAATTAGATAAGACCTGCAGCTCTCTTTTATTTTTTAGTAAGAGACTATAAATGTAATGTCTTAAAACATGATGTTCTTGGTAACAGTAAAATCAAATCCAATTACCCACTCTGTTATCTTGCTCACAAGTCTGTCCTAAGAAAACTTGTTAAACTAAAATCAAGAAATACAACACTCCACCTTCCTCTGATCTCATTCAGTAAGATGAATGAGATTAATTCGAAAAGAAATAATCCACGTGAATCAGTGTTGGCTGTTATGATTATTACTTTTTCTAAAATCTAGCTGTCTAAAAACAGTTTTAGAATTTTTTCTGAGAATCAGAAGCAAACTCAAGGCCTTTAACACGTAGATTATAACATTTTCCATTTTGATCTCATCAGATGTCTATTTCCATCCAACAGCTGCCCTTATGCCATTTATCTATGTATACATCCATCCATTTCTCTGTCTGCCCTTTTGAAGTCCAAAACCTCAGAGAGCTTAAACAATTTGAAGCTTGGCAACGCAGGCTGGAAAATGTAATGTTTGATTTATTATTGGGAAAGCAGGACTCACAATTCTGCAACTTATCAAAATGTCACGAGAGAGTTCACTAGTGTGAATGGCTCAGAATAACAAGCATCTATCTGAAGCAGGATTTGGATTTCTCTTATAAAACTACTGCCCTCTGATCCATGCTTATCCAAACTTATGAACTGCGACTCTTTCTCTCTTTACTCCCAGGTGGGTTTATCTAGAAAAATCTCTGTCCTTCTAGAGCCAAAATCTATCCATGAATCTTGATCGGTTACATCTTAGTGATATCTGTGTGTCTCTTTTTACCTTTTTGTGTAAATATTTCAACTGCTTTGTTGATTATCGGTACTCTGGGTTGGCAGGTAGATTATTTCTTCTAAACTTTTATTAAATTCAGTCTATGTCTGTTGTCTCTTTTACTGTTTTAGGTTTTTCTGAGGACTAATGGGCATATCCTCAGTTACTATTCTTTCTGTTTTATACCTATTGGTATTTGCAAGCATCTGATTTTATAGGGTTACTGCGGCTAATATGGCTTACTATGTTAGAGGAAATGAGCTCTAGAGGCAGCTAGAAATTAGTCAGGAAAGAAATAGCTAATAGTTATTTACCACAGGAAGGCCTTTCCAAAGTAACTGAGGCCTTTTCCTTCAATCCGTTCTGCTTCTCTGCTCTCTGGACTTGGCCATTGAGCAGCTCCTGACTTATTGCTGCTGGGTGACCACTTAGCAGGCGGGGGTTGAACGCAGATAGCTTCACTGAACAACAGGATAAGTGGAAGAATCATGCTAGAGTAAGATCTTCACCTTTTGGGTTTTTTCCCTACAGCTTTGATTGAGTTATTTGAATTAATATCAGACTGTGAGAATTTTTGGAAATGTGAAATGAAGATTTTTTTTTCTTTTACTTAGAAGAAGACAATCAGCAGGAATTGTGGTGGTATAAAATTTGGACTGTAAATGTCACCGGTAATTGTGACCGAGTTCAACTAGGTATATATTACTGCTCCTTCATTTGCACACTCAAGGATCCATTAGCCTGTAAAATTTATAAGGCCAATGATGGTGTGAAGGACAGGTGGTTAGGTGTCTTTTATAGCCTCTGTGAATCTGACAATGCGGACATTGAAACGGCCATTGATTTAGCCTGTAACAGTCTTTACTTTCTAACGTAGGTACCTTTGGCATATCCCAGTGACCTACTCCACGAGTTCCTCTCATGCGATTCATAGACACATTCTGAAACTGAAGACAGGTAAAATGAACTAATTAGCCAAAAAACCTTTTAATTCTGAAATTAAATGTATTCTGAGCTATAGGGAGGACAGTTACTGTAGGTCAGTCTGACAATGAAAGGTATATGTTTGAGGAAATTCTCATTTATCTATACCCATGTGTTACTAAAAGAATCCTTTAGCTAAAAAGTCTGGGTGTTTAATTCAGGAGGAAGTTCTCTTGTGTTTTTAGCACTTAGAGATGGGTTTCAATAATTGATGGTATGTGATCCTATGTCTTTTAATGCCTACTAATTCAGTGGGAAAAGGTGTTCACTTTAGAAATGATTGGCCCTGGATTCAAATTCTGTCACCTATTGGCTGTATGGCCTTAAGAAAATTTTTTAACTCCTGAGCTTCAATTTTCTCATTTATTTTGAATGAGGACTAAGCCTCAGAGTTTTTGAGAGTATATAGTAATGTTATTTTACCACCTAGTACAATGTCTGAAATATTAAAAATAATATAATTTTAATTTCTCCTTTAAACACGTCACTGAAATTTTAAAATGTTTCCCTCATAATCTCATGTTCAACCTGCCGTCCTTATTTTGCCCCAGATAAGAACTGGACAAATGGATCACCTACTTACACATACATATTTCATATGCAGCAACTAAACCCTGAGACGAGGCTACCAGTAATGCCTTTTAGACCTGCATAGGCTGCTTTTGAGAACACATTCATCAGCCCATTTCCTAGGAATTAGTTTATTCATTAACTTAATAAAATCACCATTCCCAAAATAAGCCATCCAGCAGACTATGAAAATAAATATCACCATGAGTCTTCCAGAACTTTTTCTCCATTGATTTATTACTAATGATATGAAGAAGAACACTTCTGGAGCCATTCATGATGTGTGCTTTGATGAGGAAATACCCATACCAATTTTCTCCTCCTAGATACTCTGGACTTACCTGAGAAGACTGGCTGGGTGAAATTCAACGTGGACTCCAATGGCTACTACATTGTTCATTACGAGGGACAAGGATGGGCCGAGCTCATCACGTTGTTGAATCAGAACCACACACTTCTCAGGCCAAAGGACAGATTAGGTCTGATTCATGATGCGTTTCAGCTAGTAAGGTAATGCAAAACTTCAACTGATTTCACAGGAAATCACTGCTCCCTAACTAGATATGTTAGATTTCAAATCAAATGTTCAGTGTTAATCATTCATATGACATGGATTTGGATGGAGGTCAAATACTGGCCATGAGGTCAAAGCCTAACCACTGATAAAACATTTTTATTCACCTAATGTTCAAAAATTTAATTCAACATTTCAAAATGTGGATAAATGTATGTAAACACCCTGACCTCTGGAATCCCTTAAATAATGAGGAGATTTGGCCGCTGTGGTCTTCGTTCCCACAGGGCAGCCACAGAGGAGGGCACCATGGGCAGATCCTCCTTTAAGCCAGGTCTGCATTTCCCTCGGTGCCCAAGTCCTAAATGACACACATGGGGGGTGCGCTTCACTCCCCTATGGTAGCCTCCAGGCATTTACACTTGTAACCTCAAGTTTTAAACTGTTTATGCCAGAAGCTTGCTGTTTCACTAAATACTGACATAATCTATTAGACAAAAGGTAATAATCTTTGTAATTTTAAAATCTGGTGCACAAGCCATTCCTTACTTTGCTCACATCAGGGAAATCAATATGAAATTGGTAGAAAAACTAAGGAAGAACTGGCTACTTCTGTTTATTCCTCTTTAGACTTTCCTGGAAAGATACAGTGTTTTCTTTTTTTTTTCCTACTTGTCATCAATGGAATAATAGGTAGAATAAATGAAGTCACCAGGGCACCGGTGGAAAAAAGTTGGGGCTCCCATGACATATCAGGCTCTGTAAACTTTTCCTATTCTGAGAACTACGGTAATGCACTGATTTTATTCAGTGTGACATATTATTTTCTTTCACATGCTTATTTAGGTCAAATTCAGTAAAAGTAACCAGCAAAACATCTCTCAAGCAGAGCTTCTCTGTACAACAGAATTCCCCAGTTAAAAAAGGGAGAAGACTGGGAGCTTCACCCCCAGCCCCAAAGGTCTCAGGACTATCATGAGCTATCCTACTTCTGACTGGATGCACCCGAGACCAGCTGAGGAGCGGACTACGGCTAGTTAAGGGAGGTTTGTCTGCTCAAAGGAGAAACTCTGAGAAGATTGCAAAGAAAAGAGATTAAAAATTTAAAGCTAAGCAGAATGAAGAATATTGACAACTCAGAATGTGAAAGCCAATCTTTCCAGTAGCTGAAAGTCTTCTCTGCTGTTTCTACCCTATAAATTTATGGGTTCTCTCAATTTAGCAGCAAGAACCCTGCAGGTATTGATGTATCAGTGGAAAAGCGATCATCATTTCTTTACCAGCTAGATAGGTTAATGAAGTTCTGAGTACAAATTTTGGCTTAAAACAGGTCAACTATCAATTTGTACGGCCTCTTCACTTATTGTTTGACTTTTGACAAGCTATTTAACCTTTTAAACCTAAATTTTCAGGTCAACTATCAATATGTACGGCCTCTTCACTTATTGTTTGACTTTTGACAAGCTATTTAACCTTTTAAACCTAAATTTTCTAGTCTTCAAAACTCCAGTAATAATAGTGTCTATCATACAAGATTGTTTTGAGGGTTGCATAATGTAATGTAGATACAGCCCTAAGTACAGTAATAAATCTCAATAAATGATAGCTGCTAGCATTATTACCCTTATCTAATATAAACTGCTTAAAAGATCATATATTGAATAGGAAGATGAGGTGACAACATAGAAAAATGCATTTCAAATAATGTGAAAGTGAAAAGAAAAAGCAGAATGTGAGCTTAGGTTAGTAACTACATAAAAAAAAAAAAAATGAGCTAATGGTGAAAAAAACAAAAGCAGAAAGAAATATTCCAAAGTACTATTACTGAATATGTAGGGGTAATGAAATTATGTGTTTTTCCCCTTCTTTAATTTCTAGTTGTCTTGTAATTTGTTTATGTTACCTTTATAAGAAAAGTAATTGTATAAGAAAACAGTTTTAAAGTCTAAATTTTCTTTTCCTATTCCTCTGCTTTGGTGATATGTATGTTTTCCTTCCCTGCTTTGTGAAATATCTACTTAAGCGTTTAAGGATATAATCTGTGATTGCATTGAGTTTAGAGACAAAATTTGACCTAGGAATGCATATTCATTTTAACTGAGTTTTCATACTTGTTATTAAATATTTAATACTTGGATCTCTTCTGAGTTGAGTAGAATTAAGATGACAACCATAATTTCCTTACAGGTAAACTGTTTTTTTTTTAATTCCAATACCCTAGAAAGAAGTCCCAAATTGTTTCCTCAGGGATACAGTTTATTTCACAAAGGTACCATTTAGCTGAAACCTTATACAAACAAGTAGATATAGATTTTTTTGTTGGGCTAAAATGTATGCTTATACATAGGTTTAGTGTTTAAGGTAAAAAGACATTCTGATAACATTTTGTGCATTAATTGAAGCAGAAGGCAGGTGGTGAGGGGCTGCATTTTTATGAAATAATAACTATGAAAATGATTCCCTCTTTGACGAGTATTAAGATTAAAGTGTTTTAAGTATGGAAAGTATGAGTAAATAATGGCATTTGTTTTAGCAAAATATAAATTAGGCTGGGCCAAAAAGAAAAAAAAGATTAATATAAAGTATTCTTATGTGTTAAACAGTCTTTTCAGAATTTTGACTCTAGAATATAATACCTAGTTTCGTCCTGTTGCTTATCCTAAGTAGAGTATACTTTATAGTACTGGTAAAGAAATAATACATCACTCTGGATAAAGTGAGTACTTTGCAGTAATTCTCAGAATAGGAAATGTTTCCAATGCATAATACTCCACCTGATCCTTACTTTTTTTTTCTGCTGGTGACCTTGTGACCTGTTTTATTCTATATATTATTCTGTTGATGGTAAACAGAAGAAAACAGCTTGTCTTTCCAGGCAAGTCTAAACATAAGCAGTCAATTCCTCCTTAATTTCTCTACCAGTTTCATATTGATTTCCCCAGTGTGAGCAATGCAATGAATGGACTGTGTACTAGATTTAACATTTAAAATTGTAAAGGTTGTGACTATATTTATACTTAGCAGTGTACCACATGTTGTGACACTTACACGTGTGGAAGGAATAGTGACATTTTGTGGATTTGTATTTTTAAAAATACCGCAGGCTATAAAATCATAGCGCATATGGTCCAGCCCTCTGTCTTCAGATGAAATTTTTAGAAAATTTCCTGTGGGTCTGCTTTAAAGCACTATGTCTTTGTGACTGAGAAGAGTACAGTCACAACACAAGTTGGTTCTTTTTGATGCCACTTCTTTCTAGTTTCAGTTCCCTTGTTTCAGGTGAGCATTTAAAATTTTTAAAAATCCCAAAGGAGGTAGGACATTATATTAATGAATAATTCAACACAGGTATCTTTGTTCCGGAATCTGTTTCCATATCAAACGATTATGCTTAATCTGGGAGTTGGATGCTGGCAAGAATGGGTTATAGACGCTGCAGGGACACAGGTCTTCTCAGAAACAGAAGTGAGCAACCACTTTATGAAGGTGACAATATAGTAACTTACTTCCTCTATAGAAGAGACACTGAAGTTTTAGTACTCGGAATAATAGTTTTGTTGTTTGTTTGCATTAAAGGGAAATATAAAGAAGACATCACTTTAGAATCTAAATAGATTCGTTAAAAACAAAGAAAATCCTTGTTTTGTCCTACTCAGAATAACTGTGGCTTCTCTGTTAGATTCTAGGAAGGGACGTCAAAAAAAAAAAAAAAAAAAAAA